>JAAAKQ030495430.1:0-20944 GCA_010016005.3 Zanna intricata | reverse complement strand
GCCTTAGTACTGAATCGAACACGACATTCCAGATGAGGGGGCCCAAGACCGATCCCTGGGGCACCCCTCCTTGTAGATGCCTAATTATTTCAGTCGTCAGCCTATATTCATAGAAATATACCGCCCAATATACCGAATCACTTGGCGGTAAAAGGCGTACCTCCTTAGCTAGTTAGAAATGGTTGTGTAGTGACACAGTTACACGTCGTGCCTTTTTTTACTAATGACCTTGATGTCAGTCATATTTGTCTTCCAAACGTTACTAGTTTTGTTTCGACAGTGTTCGTTTCTTTAGTTTGGCGATTTTTTATTAATTTCTTTTCATTTTACTGAATAAAAATATCTAAACGAGAAATCATTGGTGTCGGTCGAATTGCGGTAATGTTGCAAAAAATTAGGATTATCATCATCAAGTGATGAAGAACCTGACATTAGAAATGGTCCGATTGTAATATCAACTTCATTATTTATCTACTAATAACTCTGAATCTATAAATTTAACATTTAATCTACCAGAAAATAATTTTGTAGATTTCTCAGTTGTTCAGGCGATTAAAAATAAATGTAATTACCTTTCACGCCTGCATTTCAACCGCTAATCTGAGCACCAGCACGTCTGTTTATGTATCTAACGAAGAATACTTTTCTGACAATATCGACGAAGACAGGGATTATTAAGAAAACATGGTAAGTGATTCTTATTCTTCACATAACTCCCACAAATCAGAATTAAGCGAAGATAAAGCTACAGTAAACTGGCCTAGCTGGTCTCCTATTACTGATTTAAATCTAAGTTTCTTTCAGGAATTACTACAAAATGATTACCAGTACGTAAGATCTAACATTTCAGCAGAAAATACATTTAAGCTGTTTTGAATGATTTTATCAGAGGATACATTAGGTTTTATTGTTACTGAAAATTAATCGTTTCGGTCATAATTTTTTGATTAAATCCATAAAGAAAAAAATAAATAAAAAGTATTTAAATGGTCCGATAGTAATGAAAATTAAATGAGAAAATTCTCGCAAGTCTTATGTTGATCGGGATAGATCAATTGTCAGAAATACGCATAAACTGGTTGAATGATGATTTATTTTTGAATACTTCCGTAAAAATAATGATGCCCAGAGACAGATTTATTGCAATTTTGAAACACTGGTATTTTGCCAACAATGAAAATGACATGGTATTAATAGGATTTTTGAGATAGCAACGCTATTAAACAAGTTAGTAAGTAATTTTCAAGCAGTTATAAAGCCAGAGAAAGAAATCCTAATTGATGAGACTAATTTCTTAGAAAGGAAGGCTTATTTTTCGACAGTATATTCCCTAAAAAAGAATTCCTACACAGCTACTCGTTCGGAAATCAGATTGAATGCCTGTAACAAACTTAAACTAATAATTGTTTCTTAGAGACGACACCACCAAGTCCAAGTCATTATTGTAAGATTGCATGTAGTGAAACAGTCTTAGAATAGTCTAGTCATTCGGTACACATACACCAATGTGCCGAAATTCCTATCAAATATAATATGCAGTGGCACACTGGTGTAAACCAATGTATACGAATTCATTGCTTTGCATCACAGGTGTTTACCGATCCGCGGTGAACGTTTTAGGAAATAAAAATTACATAATTATCATGAACTATTGATGATCTAAGAATATAAGGAAATAAAAGACATAAATCCGATTTAAAATAATAATAATTTTTATATATTTTTCCCATAAATCAAATAATTTAATAATTTGGGATCTAAAACTTTAATAGAGATACTTTAAAATCTTGAAAAAATAAAGATCTACACAGCTAGTTATAAATATGAAAATATATGCCGTGTTTTAACTACAGAAAATGACTCATATTATCACTATTTATTCTAATTTTATAAAAATAACATTCAACAATGTTTTTCTGCCTTTATGTTGTTTTGTTATAATCTTCAAAAAAACCTGGCGGCGGTTGTTGGAAGGCGTTCAGCGTCGGCTAGCATTGAGAGTTATTTCAGCGTACTCCTTAGTATCGACGGGGGCAGCTCTGCTTATAGCGGCATTCCACCGACGCAACAATTGGCGAGCCATCGGATCGGAATCATCCAGGTGCTGGATAAGTGCATAATACACAGATGGATGTTGATTGAGTGGCAGAATCGTTGGGACCATTCCTTGACGAGCCGTTGTACTCACCGGCTGATCCGACAGATCGAGCAATGGGTTAACCGCACCTTTGGGGAGATGACATACTGGTTGACTCAGTTTCTAACTGGCCACGGCGTGTTACCAGCCTATTTGTGTGCCAAAAGGAGGGCAGAGAACCCCGCCTGCCAATACTGCGGTGAGCTAGACACCACGGAACACGTCGTGTTCACCTTTCGGTCGTGGGAATCACCCGTCGAGACTGTGAGAGAGTCACCGGTACATTGACGGTGGACAATATCTGGGGCGCAAGGGTTCCGGGCAGTGGCAGGTTACATTTCATTTGTTTTTCAGCCTAAAGGTCGAGAGGATAGTACGGTGAGGGGTAGAGGGACAGCCCACTGCGGAGCTGCCGTCCGCCGGTGCTTACACTGGTGGGCGGTAGTGATGAGGCACGGGGACTCCCTCGCTTCCCTCTACCTGCTAGTGAACATCATCAACGTCCGGAAGGGAACGCCTTTTACTGGAGTGTTGTTGGCCACCTATTCCTTGTCGCTCGACTGCTGAATTCATTTGTTGGTGCTTAATCTCGTTGGTTCTATGCTTAGGGTTTGTGTTTCTGTTTTATGTGCACCACCTACCTATCTGTTGACTGTATGTTACGGCTTATTACATCTAAATCTACCTATGTATTAATTTATTTATTAATGTTTCTGCTTTTGAGTAAATATTTACGCCTGTATTTCCTATGTACGTACTGTACGTCTTGTTCTATTGCAATGGAACTACTTATGCCATGTCCTGTTGTGTTTCTTGTTTATGTATTGTGTGTATTTAAGTTCTGTACTTCCTATGTATCTAATAGTGTTTCTCTTGTATGTCCCGGTCTATTTCATCCAAATTCAATTGTGTGTTAATTTACTTATCTTTACGTAATTGTGTCTGTAATGCTTAGTATTTCCAATTCACTTATTCCTGTGTCTACTGTACACCTTGGCCTTCCTACACACAATTAAGAAGATAATTTCCTAGCGAATAGCGAATGAAAATACCACTAGTAAACTTTGTGATATTATTGGGTAATTTTACGTTAGGAAGGTGGGTAATGGTTGCTTGTTGCTATGACTACGACCATATCGACAAAGCGACTGTCATCTATTACACCAAATCCCAAAATATTATTGTTTTGTCTCATTTAATACGAGAGAAACTCAAAATTTTAAATTCCTGACAATGCAAAAAATTATTGCAATTAGTATAAAAAAAAATAAAATGATTTTTTTTTTTAATTTCGATATTGTTTTCATCTCTACTTGGAGAAGTTTACTTTTGAAGTAAACGTTAACATTTTGCCACTTATAATAAAACTGGCAACAACTTACATTATTATTTTACTGAAATAAAACATTTGGAACAACTGGAATTTTGAAATTGTATACTTTTAATACAGTACTACAGTCGAGTGG
Source organism: Zanna intricata (assembly GCA_010016005.3). Taxonomy (NCBI): domain Eukaryota; kingdom Metazoa; phylum Arthropoda; class Insecta; order Hemiptera; family Fulgoridae; genus Zanna; species Zanna intricata. The sequence continues at coordinate 17,341 of JAAAKQ030495430.1, read as the reverse complement.
AAAGAAAATTAGATTTAAAATTGTAATTTTTTGTAAAAAAAAGAAAAAAAGAATAATTTTGTCAGTTTACCTACTTATAACTCTATATAGTTCACCAAGGTAAAATCAAAAGAGCTTACAGATGAATAAGCTTATAGAACTATATAAACATTCTGAATATTTTGTTGTTCAGAATGACGATGGTAATCAATTCACTTTTTTTTTTACACAAAAGTCAAGTATGTAATATGATATGTTACGTGGCAAAACCCAAAACGTTGTAGAGGATCATAAACGAGATATATGTCACTAATCTGAATGCCACTGATCGTAGGCAAAATTTTTTATTAGGCAACAAACACCTCATGCCATGTTTGTTAAAAAAATGAAATGCAGTGTGATTTTTTCATTGCTTTATTACTAAATAAACATTCTGCTGCAAAATTTCATCGAACGCAAATGTGTTTTAACTTAAAAAAATAATAGTTTTACTCTTTTCACCTCGATTATTTGTTGCAAATATAATTACTTTTAGAGAAAGCAATTAAATTAGTGTCTGTTTTACCTCAGAGCTATCTATATGCATCAAAAGAAAACGGAAACAAAAAAAAAATAAGCGTACCTTTCTGTTAAGAAGTATCGTTTTATACACACTGCTTCTACTCAATATAATGTTTTTATTATTAAAATATTCGTGATATGATATAAAAGCGATACGATACTATAATATAACATTTTATAAAGAACAGCATTTTCTTTTGATAAACCATATGAAATTATAATAACATGCTTATGAATACGCCACTCTCAAATAATATTATAATCGTTAATGTTTATGAAAGAAGAATGTTAACAATATTCAGAAACTGTTGTTTTATATTAAATCTATAGATCAATCAAAACCTTTGAGCAGAAATTCTATTAATAAGAAGGTTTTCAGTAAAATTTATAACACCCAAGCGCCCAACCACTCACGCACACACATCCTAAATACAACATGTAAAAATCCTGTTCCTTGCTTATTTAATAAAACGATGTAAATGACAAAATTTTCTTTCGGAGAAATTTATTATATACACGTTATAAGGTAAATCGGAAAAAACTTTTTTCTCTTTCTATGTTATTTACTTAATTATATTTTATCTTCACCATCATCTCCTTCTCCACAATTCATGTTTCTTCATTTAAAATAGTCTCTCATTTTGTCATAATCACTAACATTTTACGTTGTTTCTCACATTACTATTACTCGTAAAAAGTGGAGAATATATCATTTTAGATTATCATTAATATTAAAAAAGTAATTTCTATTTCTTTTAGGTTTAAATATTAATCTTAACAACAAACAAAGAGAAAACTCTAAATTAATAATACGAAGAAACTGTAACCATCACAGAGCAGATATTTTTTTTAAATATTTCGATCTCAAAGAAAAGTATGAGAATTATTAAAAAATAATTTTAAAAATTGCGTGTAACACAAATTTTTTAGTATTACATATTTAATTGTTTGTTGTACTCTTATAATATTTATTGATAATTATATTATCAATTTTTACTCGAGTACATCCACTGGTGAAGGGGTAATTTGTTGAACTGTCTGATTACTCGATTGTTCGTTGGTTTTTTTTTTGTTTGTCCTCTTTGTAGTTTCATAGATCCAATTAACTTTTGTTTTGGGTAGTAACAGGTTTTCGGTCTGGAAGTAACACAGGCTATCTTAAATTGTTTTATCTAATGGATGGCCACTACACTGGTGGGAGAGGGGACAAAATTTAAAAATTATGTTATTTTCAAAATTTAATGATGGTATTCCATAAAAAGATAAAAAGGAAAACACTTTTTGCCTCTTATGATCTTTTTCAAAAAATACATCGTTCTTGAGCTGTAAGCAAAAAATTAGCTCATCAAAAGGAAGCAGGAATGCATTGTGGGCTACACCAGCCTATGCGCTGTACGTTGCCGGTATGCGTTCTATTGCATTGCTGTTAATGATAGAGTATGACAAGTCAGAACCTGGGCTGGATATCTCTACCTATTATCGTTATACAAGTTAGAACTTGTGCGATATTCCTGCCTCTTGTAAAATATTTAATTTAATGAAAATAATTTTAATGAATAGATACACATACAGGCATTATACATTATCATTCAAATTTCTAATTAATAGCACAAAGTTTCAACAACAAAAATATAACAGTATTGTATAGAGATGACTACTATATTGAATGGTAAAATTATGAAAAAAAAGTGATAAATAAACTAATTATTAAAAAAAAAGACATATATTAGCAAATTGAATTAAAAATAGCAATACTTTTCTAGACAGCGATGGATATTCATTTTTAATATTTAGCCAAAATTGACAGAGAATTTTTTATTTTTCATACCTCAACCACAAGATAATTCTATGAGATTCCGTTTCGTTATTAGTAGGTTTCCAGTAATAATATACAGTATGAAGATGTTTCGTATCCGTAGGAATTCAGAATAATCTTCTTTAAAATATTCTTCAAAGGTTTCAGCAAGCGTCAGATAATTGCGTTTTAAACATATTGATGAAATTACCTTCAATTCCAATTTTGTGTACAGTCACAAAATTTTTTAAATTTTGAAAGGCTGCAGGTTTTCATTCGAAAAATAATTATTCACAATTTCATTTTTTTATAATATCTATTTCGTGATTTATTGAAGATCGATTTGTTGTTTCACCTTGAGAACCAAAATTTAACTCGCTGAAATGATTGAAAATATTTGATAAGACTAGTGTTATGATCAACAGTTGGAGAATTATTCATCTACTTTATTAATAATAATTAATAAATAGTAATAAAAATAATAAATATTTGTTTTACTAATAAATTTTATATCGTAGTAATTATAAACAAAATTTTGTATTCTTTGTATTATAACAGTCTTTTCTTTTCATATTGTTGTATCTATTTACGTCCTACCTTGAGAAGCTTTGCGTACAACAGTGGTACGTGTACCACAGTTTGAGAATTGCTGGTCCAGATGAACTAGTTAGACCCTAACCCATAAAGATTTTGCAAAAATTCCGATAACCAATTTTTGCCCGATCACTATACACTCCCTTTAATATAGCTGAATACATATAGTTGTTGGTTACATTATATATTATATTCGCCGAGAAAGTTACCTTTTCTGTTCTGCTTTTTTTTGTTATATTTTTTTGTTTTCACTTTTATTTGCTGTACATTTTTTTTATGCTTTTGTATTTAATATTGATTATTAAATAATCATCATAAATTAGTATTTATTTTAAGCTTTTTTTTTTTTTTTTTTGTTATAAACTAATGGTAATACGGATTGTGAATAGTGAGTATTATTTAAATCCTCATGATTGCTAATTTCATTAGATCTCCTTTACCAACAATAATATTTTGGCAAAATTTAACTATTAAACTACTTTTTTATATTTTATATTCTTTTTAAACTTTTGTATTTTTTATATAAGTACATTCTATAACAAACAGCTTTTGGTGTATATCGTCTGGAAACTTTAGTACTTGTTTCGTTACCATTAAAAATTTTATCGCTAAAGGATAGTCATAATTTACTTTCACAAATATTTACTCTTATAAACAAATATAGCTTCTTACCATCTTCAGTCTTTTTACTTGCTTTTATTTAGTTCTTCACTCCTTTAAATTCTTACATAATTAAGTCCCAGCATATCTTTAGCATCCGTATATCACTACCACTTTTTTGTTTCGTATACTCTAACCTTTATCTTCCTTAATGATTTTCATGCTACATATTTTTTTAAAAATATTATGGTGGTATTCGCAAGCCTGATGCATACAGCTTTCAGCCGCATGAGATGCATGGAGATATCGAGAAAGAAATTAGTGAGTTCTTAAATAGCCCGATTTCTTTATGTCTCTCTTTGAGACCGTTCTTGAAGGTAGGGCTAACAAAGGAAGTGAATAGGATTGAAAACATACGAAGAGCTCCAAGGTTTGATTGCATACACATAATATGCTGTCTTTACTACCGTCTAGAACTATTTTTTACATAAAGGAAGTATTTCATGCAATTATTTGCATGAACTACTCAGTACTCTTCAGAATTGAAAATATCGCAGAAAAAGATCATCTTGAAACTTTCCCAGGAAGTATCTTCGTAGACGCTTATAAGCCTACTATCGATTGATGTTTGAGAAACTGTTTCTGCTTAGATTTTGCCAATGTTAGGAAGTGAGGGAAGGAGTGATACCCGACCATCAATTTCGCTTTACAGGTGGTCATTCAACAGTGGAATAAGCCCACAGAATTACTAGTGTTATCGTCAGTTGTCTAGAAGAGCAAGATTATTGCTCAGCGGTCTTTTAGGACATAGAACAAGAATTTGACAAAGTTTGGATACCTAGTCTTCTTTTCAAATTAAAACGCTTCTCATGAGTTAACTACAATTAATAGATGTCTGAAACTCATGAGTTCCACAGCTCAATCCTGGGACCGGTTCTATTCCTGGTCTACACTGCTGACCTAACTAATCCAGTCAGTGTTACTGTTGCATCATATGTAGATGACATGGTAATTTTGGCGGTTGATGATAGCCTAAATATAACCTCGGAGAAATTACAATCTGCACTGGATGCCATCAGCATTTGGCTGCGTAAATGGAGAATAAAGGTAAATCCGATGAAGTCCAGCAACGTAACGTTCACGATGAGAAGAAAAGATTGCCCTGAAGTTCACTTAAACAGTGTCAGAATAACTCATACTAGTAAGCTAATGTTGCTGGACGTTTACCTTGATTGCTATTTAACTTGGAGATATCATGTAAGCGAGAAAAGGAAATTGCTTTACGTTAAATTTAAAAATATGTACTGGATATTGGGTAAGGGATGACTACCTTCTTCATCTAACAAGATTCTACTTTTACAAGGCATTCTTGAAGCCAGTATGGACTTACGGAGTTGAACTCTGGAGCACAAGCAACAAGAGCAATATGAAGATCATTCAGAATAAAATACTACGGAACATAATCCAAGCGCCATGGTTCGCGAGGAATACCGACATTAAAAAATTAAACAGTTTTGAAAATTAAAGATTATTCGAAAATTTTAATTTTTTTAATTATTCGAAAATTATTGTCTCGAAGGCACTATAAAATATTATGTCATTTTAGATTTACCAGTATTTAGTCATTGTATTTGTCATATTAATTTTTTTTGTACTATTATACAAGAGGATTATCATTGGATGATCCTCTTTTAAGTGATAATCTTTCATACAACTTACTTAGAGCTTAAATAAAGAAATTCAGAAAAAAAAAGAGAAAAGGTTTTTATAAATAATTAAGAGCTTTGAACATACGCAGAAGATTAAATATCTTTTTATAACAGTAATAAAAAATAGAATTTTCTTCAGTTTTTCAGTTAGAAAGTGAGTTACTATGTGATACAAAATTGAAATTAATTAAAATATATGCATACTAAAACGTTTATCTTAAATTGGGATGAGTTTTAATTTTTTCAGTAGAAATATTATACTCGTAGGAAGTAAAAAAAAAAAAACATCTTTATTAAAAATATATTTTAGACAAAAACTTTGATTTTATCTCGTGATAAAATAAACATATTTTATCAGTTTTATTAATCTTTACATTTATATATTAATTACGCTTGAAACCAATAAAAATATTATTTATTTCATTTTCCTTTTTATATTAATGACTTTTTTTCATAAAAATAATTTATGTTTTTATCCTTGTTCAGATATTCGCCTACATGGTGTCTTAAAACGTATACAATGTAGAGCTCATCTTATATGATGACACCTTCAGAGTCTCCACAGAATTCACATAAAAGTTCCCTAGAAACTCTCTTTTTCCTTTAAAAGTCTTCGTTCTTTCTTTTTTTTTTTTTTATGCTTTGTTTACTCAGCCTGAATACTATAGATACATTTTCAAGAATAAAATTAAATTAGTAAATAATATTTTTCTTTTTCCTAATAAAAAAATATAAGTTGATATAAACTTAGAAAATATAAATAAAATCGTTTTAAAAGAACGATATTTTTTAAATATCATCTTAAAATTATGAGTTTTATTTAGCCAAAGTTTAGTAATAATTTTTTATTAATAATATTTGACTAAAATTATAAAAGGTTACATTACGCAATTGTTATAATAATAAAAATAACAGCCTACTTAGAAAAGTTACACTTAAAATTGCATTACATTAAATTAATTTAAAATACATATATTAAATTACTTTAAATTACAATATTTTTCGTAAGAAAAGATAACAATAATTTAAAATAATTTGATAAAAGAAAATGCACAATTAAATAAATAAAAATATAGGGAATGAACATAATAAAGATAAATACTATTTCCTTGATTGTGTTTTTTTTTTCTAGTAGAATAAAAGTTTTTCATGAAAAATTAAATATATTCCCAAATTGAATGCGCCTGTAATGAATACCTTGTCTGTCTGCTCTGGTCTGCTTTCGGGAACAAGGTCAATGCCACTCAGGAGCAGCATAGTGCATTATATCTTCGCATACACCGTTACATAGAACAAGCATGATTCAGAAATTAAGCCTACAATTGGGATGAACTGCTCTCCAAACGCCGAAGAAAGCAGAAAAAGCCTTACTGTATTCTATTTTGTCAGAATACAGTAAGTTAATCTTCTACGTGAAATTTAATAATACTTCTACATTTTACTTTGTAGTCGGGTCCCTATTAGTCATAACAAAGTGAAGAGAGGTTGTTATGACTAAAGTCACCTTTTTATATAGCCTACAAAAATACCCGACTAAAACAAAAAAATTAGATGTAATATTGATTTTCATATCACAGATTAACGTATTGTATTCTGATATATTAAAGTGCTACCAAATAAGACGAGCTCTACATTGTATACGTTTTAAGATATCATGTAGTTAAATATCAGAACAAGGATAAAAATATATATCATTTTTTACGAAATAAAGTTAACAATATAAAAATAAAACTGAAATAAATAATATTTTTATTGGTTTCAAGCGTGATTAATATATAAATGTAAAACTTAATAAAACTTGATAAAATATATTTATTTTATCGAAAAATAAAATCGAATTTTTTGTCTAAAATATTTTAACAACGATGACTGTTTTTTACTTACTGCAAGTGTATTACATATAGAGAAAAAATAAAAAATCTAATGTGAAATATGTATTTTTTAAAAATATAAAGTTATAAAATGTGATAGAAAAGAAGGATAATGTGAAATTAAATAATTAAGCTATGAAAACACAGTTTAATAGAATTTTTCAAATTTTGTAATTTATGTAGTAAAATTGTAAAGGATGGATAAATTCAAGATATCAAAAGCAGACTTGAACTAACAAGAGCTTTCATACAGAGGAAATAAATGTGGTGGAATCGAAATAGTTGTAGAAATAGAAAGAAAAACTTAAAAGTATTCGTATGCAATGTGGTAGCAAAAGATAAAGTAAAGAAAACTAGAAAAGCAAAAATCTTACTCTTTTCTACCTTTCAAAGACTCAGCTTTAAAGATATGTTACATGAGAAAATTGAAAATTAGGTACGTCATATAGTATTAAATTAAGACATTTTTTTGTAAAATTTTGTTAAAATAAAGATCAGGCTCGCGAATACCACCATAATATTTTTTTTTTAAATTTGTAGAGCATGAAAATCATTAAGGAAGATAAAGGTTAGAGTATATGAAACAGAAAAGTTGTAGTGATATACGGATGTCAAAGATATGCTGGGAATATATGATTGTACAAAAATTAAAGGAGCAATAAATAATAATATAAATGATTGAATACAGGAAAATCTATATTTGTTATGACAGGAAATGTCAGTAAAAGTAAATTTTTATTATAGTTTAGTGATAGCATTTTTAATGGTAACGAAATGAGTACTTAATTTTCCGAACAATACACACCAAAAGCAACATGACAAAAAATAAACAACTGATTCCGATGGGACTGCAAACGGTTACCACAGCAATTCAAAATTAAATTCGATTTTGCTTTCCCTTTAATATAATTAGAAAGCTATATTAAGTATTGTAATCGTATCAAAAATAAAGTATCGAATTTTCTGTAAAATCTTAATGTTTTAGGATCTTATTAGTTCATCTAGACCAGCAATTCTCAAATTATGGTTGTACGTAGAATTTCTTAAGGTAATAGGCGCAAGTAGACACAACAATATGAAAAAATAACTATTATAATAAAAAAAAATGCAAAAGATTTGTGTTATATTTATTACAACATAAAATTATTAGTACAACAAATTTTTATACATATTTATCAATTAATAATAATTAATACAGTAGATGAATCATTCTCGAGCTGTGGATCACAACATTAGTCACCTTTTTTGAGTTTTCTTTTTTTTCAGTGACTTAAATTTAAGTTTCCAAGGTGAAATAACAAATCAATTTTCAGTAAATCACGAAATAAAGACATTATTACTAAATTTCAAAATATGAATAATAGTCTTTCGAATAAAAATCTGCAGCCTTTTCCAAATTTTAAAAATTTTCTGACTGTACACAAAACTGAAATTAAAAATAATTTCATCAATATATATATAAAGCGCCATTATCTAATGCTCGCTGAAACCTTTCAAGATTACTTTGAAGAAGACTATTCTGAATTTCTACATATACGAAACACTTTCATACTGCATATTATTCCTGGAAACCAACTGACAATGAAACAGAATCTTTGATAGCACTAAACAGATGAAGGTTTAAAATGGAATTTACTATATAGTAAATTATATTATACTATATTTAAGTTATACTATACTTATATACTATAACTTAAGTTATACCTATATTTATAAGGTAAGGTTATACTATATAAGGTATACTTATATAGTATAACTTAAGTTAAACTATATTTATAAGTTATACTATACTTATATTTATAGAGTTAGAGCTCAATAAATTTTGGCTGAAGATTAAAAATATATATCCATGGCTGTCCAGAGAAGCATTGTTATTATTAATTTCATTTGCTAACGTAAATCTTTGAGAAAATGAATTTTCTGCTATTGTGTAGTAAAAAATAAAGTTAGTAATTACTTACTTTTTACCAAGTATACGCTTAAAGTTAAATTTAAGTGAATCAGGTAACTCTTTGTTTCAAGCAAGCAGCATCGACTTTCTCACTATATTTTTTTATCTAAAAGAACATTGTAATTAGTAATTTAAGTTAATCTATAATTTTTTTTTTATAAAAAAAAAATTATTTCAAAAATATTTATAATTTTTTAATGCTTAACAATTCTGATATAAATCTATCAGCTATCCTAAAGAAATATTACATATTTAATCAGTAATTCATATCAATGGAACGTAAAAAAAAAAAAAATAGTATGAGATCGCTGATCTAAAACAAAAAGAACGTATGTATGTATGTATGTATGTACGTACGTATGTATGTCGCATTGCTTTTGCCCTTATTCTTCGGATTGACAAATCCGATTTTCTAAAAATTTGTGTCAAATATATATAGAGCATTATCACAAATGAGCAATGCTCTATGTAGAGCATTGATCATTTAATTATTTTAAAATTGCTCATATACTGGAGTTTTATGAAAAAACAATTTCGATTTTCTTTTAAGACATTTTAGAGGAAACATTATTAAATTAGTTACCTTCAATGTATATATAAATAAAAAAATTGTTCTAAAAAATTAATTCCCCACCGCTTACAATTCAAAGGTATGTTGTTTTTTTGTGTTCTTTTGCTGTTGGACGTTATCTTAAATGCAGTAATAAGCTTTCACTGAGAGCTTTTCAACAATAAATCATAAGTGTTACTTATTTTCATTGGTTCCACAATTATATTTATAGATAAATATGAAAGAGTATCAGAAGTTATTAATAAAATAAAATTGTATTGTCTTTTACAATTATTAAATGTGTATATGTAATTTAGTAGGTGTACAAGGAAGTCATGTACTGTCCAGATCAATTTTTTTTTTTTAATGTTATGTATTTAGTCAAGTAATTCGGATGCAGGTCCAACCAGTCCTGTCTCACATACTCGTACATTAAAATTAGCTGTAGCTATGTTGGTGGAATCGCCGCGCCTTACAACGCAATTAAAAATTGAAATTAAAAAAAACTCGAAATTGGTTTTAGATATTTATCTGTAACTACAAGCCCAAATTTATTAAATACCTCGTTTAGTACAACTGGAACTGGAACAAATTTACAACCAATTTTTATACCTTTCATCATCCCCTTTCAAGATCGAATTTCAAAAAATGTAGAAACCGGTTTTTACATATTCACATGAAGATTAAAAACACCAAAAATCAAATTGATATCTTGGTTTTTTTACCGAGAAATATAATAAATTTAATTTTTTTTTTATCAATTTTAACCCTTTTAAATGGGAATTTTTGAAAATTCTTTCTTTGTGTGCACTTATACCGTAAGATGAACTGGTATACAAATTTTCATCAATTTAGCTTTAAGCACAAAATTTAGCTTATGCACATGCACATGCACACGCTCAGGCTCAGGCACAGACAGAGAGATAGAGAGAGAGAGAGATTAACTGAGATATTTTATACTTTCTATCTTGAAAAATTCTATTACTTATAGCGATATTTCTATATTTAATACTAGGAAGGTGAAAAAGGTGAGATGTTAACTTGATAAAATGATTTATTTTCTTTAGGCCAATGACTTCTGATAAAAATAGATTAAAAGAAAACAACTAAATATATCACTACAGTTTAAAGCAACACAATACGAAAACGTAATATATACTTTGATTTCTTACGGAAATAAATCTACACAATACACATACCTCAAGAATTATTCCCTACCGTAATTTACATTTACAATCCATTAAAACAAGACTACGTCGTATCATATATTCCTGAATATTATAAATAATTGGCAATATTCCTAAGGTGGGTGAGACTGTTGATATTGCCGACTCATTTTAGTAGCATGCGTAATTTGAATTGTGCGTGCGGCATGGTAGTAACAGATCGATTTGAAACACGTGCTTTTATAACCCCTGCTATTAATTTCCCGATACTAGCAGGGAAAGCAACTTCTTGTGCGTTCTAAACTTTAGTTTTAACACAAAATATTTCGTGACTTAAAATCGTCAAAATAAAATACTTCAGACTGCTGTTTATATTGTTATTGTTATGCCCGTGTAACCTACAATGCGAAATTGTACTCAGTAGAACGTGAAGTAAAACTCTTTTGTAAAACAATAATACTAACTATTAAAAATAAAACTTTAGATAAAAGTTATTTATTAGAAATAAAAGTTATTTTTATTACGCGTTAGATAAGCAAACCTCACTGAATTTTTAAATATTTGTGGCAATAAAATTTCAAACTATGGAAACCTATTCGAATGTTTGTTTTAAATCTGCTTGCTGTAAATGTTTGAAATTTGCTGTAAAATTTACAACCTTTAAAATTTTTGTATGAAATCTATAACGACATAATTATTAAAAAATAATAAAATTTCTTAATTTAAGAGCAAAATACTGTGTAAGGTATACAAATAATCTAAATTTTAGTCTGAGTAAAAAAATTAAGAGTTAAAAAAAAATTATTCTAATTGATCCAAGAAATTTCATTGAGATAATCTGAAGCTCTGGTCAGCCAAAATAGATAACTAATCTTCTTTATAAAATTTCATTTTTTCGTTTTAAACAAATCATTTAAAAACTAAATCATTCGATGTATTTTAAATCAATTTTAAAACATGATTAATTGACCGCATAAATTCGAGCTTAGCACGTAAAAATACGTTATAAAAACTTTACAGCCCAAGGAAAAATACCAAACCTGCTAAAAATTTGAAACTGGGGATCTACCAAACAAAAGGCCGAGTTATAACCCTTTCGCAATAGAGGGAAGGATGGTATATTAATCCATATACTTAATAATCTGGGTAGAAGTGCTTTAATAATACGGTAAGTCGTACCCAAGGATTCACGATTATTATACGAGAATCAGAAATAATGAAAAATTGGAAAGTTATATACTGTATTTTTTAAATCGTCATCAAAATAGCAACCAAAAAAGAAAAATTTAATACAATTCTGAACTTTTATAGAAATAAGAATATATACACATTTTAAAACTAAAATTAAAATATTGGTTAAAAGAAACAATTTTTATACCTTTTAAATTAATTATTCAAAAAATTCTAATCAGTGACAGTACTAAAGTTTTGTTACATCTCGATTTTATAAATGTTTAATTTTAAAAGATTTCAAATATACTTGTACTTAATTCGAAATGTTAATTCGAAATATATATATTTATATATATATATATGGACTGATTTATATAAAATTATTTTTAAGTACATCAACCAAAAAATCTCTTCTTGTTAAAACAATGGACATTTGAAAGAAAACCTATTAAAAAAAAACCTATTACTACGTAGCCTATTAACCTATTAATAACCTATTAATAAAAACCTATTACTACATAGAATTAGTAAAAGATGGGAAGAGAAACAATGTAAAAGAATGTTATTAAATATTAGCTCTATTAAATGTAGTGATTTGCATTATTTTTTATTCTCTCTTATGAACTATTCCAACTAATTTTCCAGAATTATGGCACACAAAACTATGACAATATTATCGAATAGTCTTTTTAAGTTATGCATTTTTTGTTAAAAAGACTATCCATTTAATTACCTGATTATATGAAGAAAAAAAATTAACGGGACTATCGAACCAATCTTCATATATACGTAGTTAAAAAAAAAAATGTTGAAGTAAGGATATTTTATAAAAGTAAAGCTTGAACACATAATATATATATTTATATATATTATTATTATTATGTATTATATATCATTATTATATTTTGTATATTATTATTATTATATTTGTATATATGGATGCAAACTGATGGGCACATTGTTTAAGGATTGGTTTGGCATACTTCTGATTTATTTCATGTAACGTGGAAGATTATAAATGCAGAAGCCTACTGCGAAACTCTACTACGTAAATTACGGCGCGCCAATCAAAATCAGCGACTTGAGGGGCTGACTGATGGCGTCATCCTGCTGCTCGATAATGCACGTCTTTATGTTGTGGGTCAGACAGGTTATTTACTGAGAACATTTTTATGGACAATTTACGATCCCCCACCATATACTACGAACTTAGCTCCTTCTGATTACTATTTGTTTGGGAAATTGAAAGAATTTTTGAGTGGTAAGCAATTCGCGTGGGGTCGATGATCTTAAAAATGCTGTTAGGCAGTGGCTAATTTTACTGGTGGCAGATGAATACGGCTCTTCTGCCGCCAGTAGGGTATATTGAAGCTGGTGTATCGCTACTACAAATGTCTTAATGTGGCAATTATGTTAGGGAAGTAGTATAAGGTATGTAATTTTAGTAAAGTAAAAAATATTTATAAGATTTTCAGAATAAGTTTTTTTTACAATAAAAAGGTCTTTACATTAGAGATATCGTCTCACTTTTAAAATGAGATTTTCTTTTACAGCCACAATATTATTCTATCAATATATTTTTATGTAATGTTAATTAAAACATTTTCAACACTTATTAATTTTTGAATTGCTTCAACCGGTATAAAGAATATGTCAAATAGTTTTCATTAACGCCCTCTGAACTATATTTTTTTCTATTTTTATACTGATTTAATGTTATCATGTAATATTACTTCATGTGTTTATGCCAAATAATTAAAAAAGAGTCTTTAATCTATTTTTTTTTTTTTTAATATAAATTTTTAATGCTGATTAACGTTTTCCGATCAAGTTTTTCCTTGATTGATTTAGGAGAATGCTGAGAAACTTTCTTTTTTTTTGTCATTCGACCGCCAGTCGACTCACTCCTGTCGTGTTCTAAGTAATGCATTTTTTTATCGATAAGAATGAAAGATTTATTTATTTATATGCTAATTTAATGTTGTCACTTAACTTTCGTGTATTTTTGTCTTCATTTTTATGTTATATAAAGTGTATTGCAAAAATCCATTATAAAGTAAAAATTAAATTTAAGAAAAAAAAACATATATGTTACTTGTATTACGGAATTTTCATCATATAGTTATTCACCCTGAGGCAGGTCCCTTCCACCATCTCCGTCTCAGTTCTCTTTTATTCCAGCTAAACTTTCAACCTTTTGACAGCTTCCATTTCCTTTTTTAGATTGTCTGTAATCTTTACTCTTATCCGGCCTCTCTTTTTGCACATTCTACCAAACCATTTAGCTCTGTTTTTATCATTCCTTCTCCACTGATGAAATCTAACATCCAATTATCTTTCTTATTCTGAATTGTTCTGATAACGTTTTTATTGTCGTTAATTCTTCTCCATTACTTCCTAATTCATTGCTTTGTCTACCTACCTAATCTCTTCAACGTACTCGAATAACCATATTTCAAATGCCATCAGGATTTCTTTTTCTTACGGACCATATTTTACAACATGCTTTACAATGCGTTATGTTTCATAATGCTCCACAGAATGTTTAAAGATGAATTTTAATTTTAATTTTTACTGAATGTTTAAGTATTGAATTTACCGGATAATCGTACGCATAACTTAAGTTATAATGCTATAATGTTATTAAGTTTAATCAAAATTTAGGCTAAATCGAGAATTAAATTAGTTAAATATAAATTAAGTGTTAACACATTTGTGTAAAGTTTGATTTATTAATTTATTTTTTATTTTTTGTTTGTTTTGTTATTTCTTATTGCCAGTTCAACTGGATGTATCACTTACTGCTTTGGAATGTTAATCGCTTATTTATCAATTTTATTTCAATTATTGCTGCTGGTTACCTAATTCCTTCTACTTCTCACGTTTCATATTTTTTTCTTTGTATACACGCTTGCGGGTTCGCGCGCGTCTTAGCGCGTGCTAGATCCTTTGTTCCATAGCTCTTTTTCGTCAGTCGGGCGTTTACCATCGAAATGTGCCCAATACGTTACCCCGACTCATCATGGATCCATTCTTCACTGTCTTCTTTATTCATCTCTTCTTCACCATTCTTCAGTGTCGATTTCGTATAGCTTCAAACTGCATATAATTCATTCAAGTGTATAATTTATTCAAATTTTTAATTTTTAAAAATTTAATTAAGGTTTTTTTTAATTTTTGTGAACAGCCTCGCTCCGCTATGTAAGTAATCATTTTTATTAATTTTCGTCGACGTGGATCAAGTTTTTTATGTTTAATTTCTCACAAAAATGGAGTAGCTCTAATGTTTACATGAATTTTAATCTTCAGGGTATTTTACCTCAAATTTAATCAAATGAAGACTATGCAAAATTCGTCACTCGTGCCTTATTCAATGAACACCATCTTTAATATAATTTAATAACCTCTTTGTTTTAATTTGATTTTATTTTATAATTCTGTTGCTGATATATGAAATTTAAGTCCAATCTACTGTTTGTTTCCAAAATTCTTTAAAATATGGTGAAAAAGTTCAAGTGTACTGTATATATTTATATATATATTCATTCAAAAAAACTTTGTTATTTAAGAAAGTATACACTTTGTTTTCTTAGTTATCAGTTTGATTATTCTTCTATCTAATGATTATTCAGTATTTTTCTTTCTAAATACTTTTATTAAATTACTGTTTTGTTTCCTCCAAAGTAAAATTAATTTCAAGTATAATGTTAAGTAATAATATTACACCATTAATTATTGTTATTTACTTTGTAAATGTCATATTAGTTTTCGAAATTCACGACACCTTTATCAAAATAATAATAATAACTTATACAATTTCTTATTTTTCTAAATACTTTTTATAAATTATGTTTATTCAAAATTTATAATTATTTATTGTTCAACTCTCTTTGTTTTTATTCTAAATTTAATCTCATTATACAGTTTTTCTTATACCAGAGCATTTATTTATTTTATTTTAATCCTCGCACAGCTAGTAGTTAGCTATTGCACTAACATTAAGAAATATATTTAATATATAATTTTCTGAAAGATGTTTTATATTTTTTGAGTATAGGGTTACAGTCTAAATTTAAGTTAAAAAAAAAAACAATATAATATCAAACTTTATAAAAAAAGTCATTTTAATATGAAGTCTAATAAAAACAATTATGAGGAGAAAGAAACCAATTTAATTTGTGGTTTCTTATGGGAATAAAAATCAATTTGAATTAATTTATTTTTATTGGTTTATAAACAGGACAGCGCTTGTAGTAGAGATTTTTTTCTTTTTCCTTGCGAGGCTGTCTTATTACTGAGAGTGTTACTCTGATAGTTACAATTAAAAAAAAGTTGAATGTAAAACAAAAGAAAAAGAAATGTATGCTATTAAATGATATTGTTCCCACTTAGCAATTATTTAAAAAAAATCATTGTCTCGTAATCTGAATTACGAGATATTTACTCAATAAATATGTATATATAAATATATATGTATACATATTTATTGAATGATATTAAAGTATGGAAAAGCTACATATTTCAAAATTGAGAGACACCAAGAGACGGAATTAAGTGTGGATCTTCATAGTTACAAAGTAACTTTATGGTGTTTGAAATAACTATTACACACTTAATGATATGTTAAAAATATTCGACCCACATATTGAATCAAACATTATTTTAAGTAGTAGGATGTGTATTTGACACATATTCAACCAACGAACTGTCTGTTATTGAACTCAATATGTTTGGGTAAAAACCTTTTGTCTCAGATTTTTATTTTTGTTTTGGATTCGGATTAAGGATTTTTAGACGATTACAAAAATACACGAATGACTCCGATCGGTTAACGATATCACAAAATTTCCGCCAAAATTAAAATTTTGTGTTTAATAATTACGTAATAATGATCTAAGCTACCAACTTGGTTCAATCACAATAATGCAAGCTTTACTAAAATATATAAACATCAATTTTGTAAATCAAGTCTAAAATGGTGGAAAAACTAACTTTTTAATAACTGGGGGGGAAAAAAATTCCATTAAACCAACCACCAAAACACAAGATAAATAAATTGTATTAACGTTTGTAGCTTAAATAGAAGTTTAAGGATAATAACTATGTTAGAAATAAATTAATCATTAAAAGAACAGTAATAATATAAAGAATGTTTGTTCAGGAATGTCTTAATAAACTTCATTGATAATTGGCTCGATGTAAATTTTTACGACAAAAAGAGAAGGCGAAAACCGTTTTCCCAATAAATGCCTTTGTTTTCGAGTTATAAGCAATTAAATCTATATTGCCAGCCTCCGTAGCCAAGTGGTAGCGTGTCGGCTTTTCATCCGGAAGGTCCCGGGTTCGAATCCCGGTCAGGCATGGCATTTTTCACACACGCTACAATTCGTTC
>JAAAKQ030495397.1:2972-20946 GCA_010016005.3 Zanna intricata | reverse complement strand
CCTTTTGTTAACGTTTTCGCAGTCTTCAGCAAACAATTTGTATCATTCATAAACTCTTCGTGTCAACGTAACATCTTACCAAAGGTACTCATTAACATCTTCCATACATTATATGATTTTTAATGTAAATTTTTTATGAAAACAAATTAAATATATATTAATATACAAAATATTTTGCAATAACTTAAAATAAAAATGCGTGCAAAAAAAACTGCGGTAAATTTAATCATAATGTTTTATTCGAGTATAATGATATTCAGTATATCAATGTATCTAATCGTATAGTGATGATCGTAATGAAGGTATCACTTGTAAAAATGAAAATCGCATCCATCAAATAAAGTAAAGGAACAATCTAAATCAACAATAAACAATAAATCTGGACGGACAGTTATTTTTATTGATTTTAGCATGTTTATGTCTTTAATATGAGAGATAATAACGCATGTTTCTTACAACTATCGACGTTATAACATATAATACTCGTATACTGGGAAAGTCCTACTAGTATCATAGTAATATAAAAAATAGTAATTCTTTAATATAAATAATCTTAAATTTTATATATATATAGAAAACTCAATACATAGAATTTCAATTCAGTAGGAAATGGAAGCCGAGTGGTAGCGTCTCGGCTTTTCATCCGGAGGTCCCGGTTCGAATCCCGGTCAGGCATGGCATTTTTCATACACGCTACAATTCGTTCATCTCATCCTCTGAAGATATAACCTAACGGTGGTTTCGGAGGTGAAAAAAAAAAAAAGTAGGAAATGGAAATAATTTGGACCTGATTCTTGAGTTTGAAATAAAAAAAAGATTCATAAAAACAACATATTTTTAAAAACGCTTTGTTATCCTGTTATCACTAGAGAAAGCTTTTGCTCGGATAACTAAAGCTCTGGTGAAAGGACATCATACTGATTTTTTTTTAAGATAAATTTGAGAGATCAACTTCATGATTTTATACGTTAATTGACCTGAAAAATCGAATAAAGTAAATCCCAGAACTGTATCTTCCGTAGTTTTCATGATATCCTAAGTAAAACGGAAAAATCCGGTTACAAAAAACATAAGAAACCATAAAGTTTACCTGCTTATATAATGCCTTAAAAATTTCAGTAGTACTTCATTTTGTCGGGGATAGACAAAAATTTTTTTTTCAAAAACTGGATAACAAAGTGTTTCAGACGTATGTTTGTGTCAACCATTTTTCAATTTCTAGAATAATTTTCAAAATTATTTCCTTTCTTCCTCAATTTCTGTGTTTATTTAGCATATTTTTACAAAATATACTTGAAGTGAGCGCCCAACGCAGCCATTGTTTTGTGCTCAAGTGATAATAACATTCACCTGACACAAAACGTTATCAATACCGTCTCTCTCTCTCTCTTTTTTTTATCAGTTTATATTCCGAAACTACCGTAAGGTATTGCTTCAGAGGATGAATGAGGATATATGTATGAATGTGAATGAAGTGTATTCTTTTACAATCTCAGATCGACCATTCCTGAGAAATGTGGTTAATTTGAAACCCAACCACCAAAGAACACCGGTATCCACGATCTAGTATTCAAATCCGTATAAAAATAACTACATTTACTAGGACTTGAACCTTAGAACTCTCGACTTCAATAATCATCTGATTTGCGATGTTGCGGTTTGCGTTAACCACTAGACAAGCCCGGTGGGATTATCAATATCGTCTATTATTTTTTAATATTACCCTTCAGTTGATCGATATTTAGGGATTTGATTCATGAAACCTATCCTTTATATACCGCCAAAGGAAAGAATCGCAGCTGAACAAATCTGGGGATGGCGGATGTCACCCCTTTCATCTAACAGTTAGTTCTTCAATAAAACACCATAAATGTTTGCTAGTGAGTGAGGTGTTATACACTACTCCTTATTGGAAGAAGCTAATCTTATTGGAAGAAGCCGTACTCTTTTTCACAATCTGTCAAGTGAGACTAGAATTTTTTGAAATTGTACTGTACACTTTTGTATTATATTGTTTTCTGTTTAGATATATCAACCTCAATGAATGATTACCTTCATATTTTGAGTTAATAATAATGGTTTACTTAATTAATGGTTTTGAAAACCTTTTTACATGAAAGCAACTGACACCGCTACTAAAAAATATTTAACCAGTTATCTTCTAAGGTGCTTTGAGAAAATTTCTTTTAATATTTAGAAAGAGATTGATTATGCAACTAACAATTTTATTGCGTTATAAGTTTCGTCATGCTGTTCAAAATAACATATTATCTAATATATAAAGGCGAAAGTTAGCAAAATGTTCTGTCTGTCCGTTTTCAACAGCTTCACGCGAAAACCAACTGACCGATTTCTTTAAAATTTTCAGAATAAAAATATATTCCTGTTGTTTTAGGAAAGATGTTTGCCATCTGGGTTTTTTTTTGCGTATAAAATCGTGAATCTTTCCTCTTCAAAAGACTATGAACTTTAGATACTATACTTACTACTATTCTATCTCTTATAATTTAGTTTCTTTTTTGATATGTGTAAAGTCTGTTTACTTAAATTGTTGTTTATCGATGTTTTTCTTAAAACTATGAGGATACCGAACATAGCCGGTATCCTCAGGTGGCAGGAGCGGAGTTCCCTGGCTAGAAGGACTAGCTTTTCGAACCTATACCGAACTAGTATTTTATATTTACATCTAAGAAAAAAGAAATTATTATATTATGTGATATTATATAATATATATTGTTATATACATCATATGGAGTCCGGCAAAAATAACTCCTTGATTTCTCATTACTGCACGTAGAGTGCTAATAATACACAACGAGGTGTCGCTACAATTTTTTTAGTGGATGTCTTGACAATTCAACCATGGCGTGAAGTGGTGAACATCGCGCTACCGTTACTGAAACGTATTTTAAAAAAAAAGTATAACGTTATCAACACGCAGCCATTATTTCGTTCACACTTCGTCACTTGTCGCTTGTCGCCTACAAGAAACTCATAACTAGATAAGTCAATAATGTGTATCCAATTTTAGAGATATCGGTTCAACTTTGAAGAAGAAACCACCAGACAGCCCACAAAGCTTTTGTACAACAGAAAATATTGAAGCAGTAAGACAAATAGTTACAAAATCTCCAAGTTGTTCAGCTCTAAAACACGCTTCTGCGTTATAAATTTCTAATCGGACTGTAAGGAGAATTTTTCACGATGACTTACAGTATCATCCTTACAAAATTGTAGTCGGGTAACACCTAAATTAACGCGGCGAAGCTCATTTTCTTTTATCGGGTTGTGTTAACAAAGAAAAATTTCAGTTGTTGACAGAAAATAGTACATTACAACTTCATGAGCGCTGTCTGAACTCTAAGCGTGTTACACTTTGATGGGTGGTTGTTGAATTTGAAATAATAGGGCCATACTTTTTTAGAAGAAAGGTAATATTAGTTACTGTAACTACCAAACGTTATATACAAATGTTATACGACTACTTTTAAGGTTTAATGAACTTGTAAATCAAGCCGAGTTTTTTTTCAACAAGATAGCCACTATTCACACAGACAATCAATGAATTTTCCTCAGAGAAATGTTTCTTGAACGTCTTATTTCACGACGTGGAGACAACCCACGGCCTGCACGGTCACCCGATCTTGCAGCATGTGATTTTTTCTCTAGGGACATATAAAGGTTGAAATCTTTAATCAGAAGCCTCGATCATCTAAAAGCTATTGAAAATTTATGAATTAAGCCGAGCTAATAAAATGTTAAAAAATTTAGATGTAGGTGATAAGGTATTCCTACATTATTTTAAATTAATATACGTTAATTAAAAAAAAAAAAATTAATCCTTAATCACAACTGTACCTGTATAGTAATAGATTTATTAATCTTTTTTTTCTGCCCGGGTGATAAAGGTTATCAAACCGTATGTAAATATGTTTGTACAAATTTCTTTAACTCTATAGTAACCATACAAATATTTTAGTTAAAGAATTATTGCCATTTTCTTTAAAATTTGAATAAAACAAATTATGTTTATTAAAGATCGTTACTAATATTTATATCACAAAATAAGTTAAACATATTTTTCGAATACAATCACGCTTATTTCAACTGTCTATACAAATTGTAATAAATAATCAACAGAATCACAGTAGAAGAGAGTAGTATTGTAATATTACTCTCTTTAAATTAACAAAACATAAAAGAGTAAATTTAATTAATTTAACAAATAATTATTGCAGTAGTTTTATTTATTTTCTATTTAATTAATAAAATTAACTCTTAAACTTATAATTTAAAAATGTCATATAATAAAATTTATTTAACAAATCAATTATAAATATTAATATATATGAATATTATTAGTTTAACTATTTAGTTTCAGTTTATGGATTGACATTTTAAAATAGGTTAATAACAAAATGTAACAAAACAGGTATTAATTGCTTATCTTGTTATACTATCTACTCACTAAATGAATACTATTTATTTCGTCTTCAAAGAGAACTATATCGAAAATGTATGGTCCAATATTCATGAACAATAGATATATCTTTTCCTTTTATCTTTAACATTTATTGATTTTCTATAAAAATTATTCACTCATGTTCTTTGAAAAGCTTTGCAAAACCAGAAAAATGATTCTATGTTAATGTTCTAATTTTGAAACACTTATTTTGATCGATCACAACATTTTGGTCACAATCGTACATAATATATTTGTTCATACAAGTAGGTTCCAAGGTCTGATGCAACAACGAGTTATCTGGATTCTTTAACATTAGATCGGGGGTTCCTCAATCGGTTTTGGAACCAGTTCGGTACTTAATTTCCACTGCTTACCTTCCGACTCCGAACTATCTAACCATCGCCTCGTTTTCTTATGAGACAGCGATCCTGAATGTTGATGAAGGCCCCCGTCTAGACTCAGGGATATTTCAATCGGCGTTAGACCTGATTGGCAAGTGGCTAACAAAGTGAAAATTAAAAGGAAATCATAAAAAATTGAGTCATATCACGTTTACGTTAAGGAGAGGTAACTGTCACCAGGTCAACCTAGAAGATGTTTTCATCTGCATTTTCACCATTTTGTATGGTACCTCGGGCTCGTCAACCTTGGTTGTCACTGGTATATTAGTTACTACGCAGAAATTTCAGCACTAAGGTTATACAGTGTTTTTAGGATAAGTTAACGCGAATCATTAAAGAGGGGCCGTGTTTGAATTGAAGAAGAAATGTATAACTATCTGGAATTACCTTCTAACCGCAAGGAATTACCTTCTTATCTTCTACTAGATAATCATGTGAACTTTCTACCGCTTGTAGAAAGTTCACATGAGAAAGTGCACAACTGCTCCCAGTGAGGATGTCCAGCTACTCAAAAGCCTTCACCATCACAACCCCAGTAGGGCAAGATACCCACCTTGTGACGTTCTGGTCGCAACACCACCCCTCACGTTCCTTGCCCTGATGTGCTTTACCGGGAGTCGTCTTATTGAAACTAGAACTGATTACATATCACAGTTATCAGCCCGGTCTCATTTGGGATGCCACCGATCCAAACGCTTCGGCAGACATTTACAGCAGTGATTTTGACTGCCTTTGCCTTTCCTATAGGCTTCTTTCAGACATCTTCTCTCTTCATGCCCTAATCGTTGCCCTCTGAACTAGGTAACGGAGTTCGCGGAAGCACGATTCCTGCGCCTAGTTCTCTTTTAATTAATCAAACTCTAGTGACTGAAAATTTCTCATTATTGTTATCGGAATTTAGACCTAGTTCCCTTATAGATCAGAGTCGACCAGATTTACTTAACTTTAAGTAAAATTTAGAAAAATAAACCCATCAAATTTACTGCGTGACATTTACTTTATCACTTCTGCTCTCAGCAAGACGGGACTACACATCACGACTCCATGGATGGGCTGCATGTCCTAGGCAGTGCAGTCCCCGTCAGCGATTGCTTGCCGAAAGCAAAACTTTCGTTTTCAAACTATAGATTTGTTAGATTAGTCTATTCGTGGCTCGATGACAACTCGCTTGCCTCCAGCCAATCCAACTGCTCCATTGGTCCTTGCCGTCGGGATCCTATACTAAACACCCTCAGCCAATCTGCATAGTGCAATGAATCGGAGGAAGCCAGCCACAATTGTCTATTCTCTGCGAGTCGCAGATCCCGCAGACCCGCAGATTTAGAAAACAGTTTAGTCTCTCAAGTTCCCTAACAATTCTGGTACGTTGAGCCTCGTACCGAGGACAAACGTAAAGGAGATGGTCAACAGATTTATCGACTCTACAATTGGTTGACCCCGGACTATGCCTGGAGTTAACCAAACTAAACCTAAGCAAATTATGCCTAAAGACACCATGTCTTGAAAGAAATTGCGCTATGTACCAATTGGGGGAAACCCACCTAATCGCTCGCAAACTCGTACATCGGAGAAGATACCACTCGTGTATCGACCAATAGAAGAATCGTTCCACCAAGCACAGGTTTTGACTTCTTACCAAGAGTCAAAAACTTGGTCTTCTATTTCTCGCATACGCCCTGGGGTAAGAAGGCCTTCCTTCTTAGAAGTATACCGAATGCAACGCTCCGTAGCCAGGATGTCAATGGATTTTGTGCCAGTGATCACAGACACTGCCTCTCCCGAGACAGTTCTGTAACTCCCGACAACTACTAACAGTAGAAGACGCTGGACTCGAAATAGAATATCCCTATAAGCTTGAGAATACGATGAGCCCAGACGGGCGCAGCGTACAATATTATGCCCTCGCAGACACCTTTGTAATTTCAACCCCCAGTCGGGATGGATCACTCTAAGAACGCCAATGAAAGTGTCTATCGCCTTCCTTGCGAAAAATTGAAGGTGCTCCATGAATTGAAGTTTCTCATCAAGGATAACACCCAGGTATTTTTAAACGGTGATATACCTAATCAGAAGGTCATTCATCACGACTCACGGTTGACGAGTCACGGCTAAACGGCCCTTCAAGATCATCAAAGTGGTTTTCTTTGCACTGAAAACCTTCGTATACTGAAGACTCCACAACCGCAAAACCCTACATGCTTGTGTTACTCGAGTTTCTATTTCCAACCGCGAGTTTCTTTCGACCAGCAGCAGTCCGTCGTCGGCATGAGAGTTGACGCGGCAGCTATCAGGCAAGCACAACTGCATCAGAGATTTGAACTCGACGACCCAGACGAGTGGACCTAGACTATTGCCCTGTGGACAACGTATTAACAGGGTTTTGCCTACTTGCGAACCACCGACGCGAAGGACGATAGTTCTGTTGCTGAAATAGATTGAGACAGTGAGAATCTCGTTTTGCGTTCTTTCACGTCGTTGTAGTTGGGCCACTACAAATTGCTAAGGGCCCGGATATATTCAGAAAATCACCGAGTATTTACTTGCACTCGCTAGCCGACGCAATATCTACCACTCTAAGAATCGCGTCCTTTGTGCCCTTGCCAGGGCAAAAACCGTACTGATCATCCATCAACAGATGGTTGGATGTGAGACTGCTGTTAATGCGAAGGTACAAGACCTTCTTGAAAACCTTAAAACTCCTTCACAAGCTAAACCCTGGGATTCTCAGGTTATTCTTGGGCTGGAACGACATTCCTTAAATGATGAGCATATCCTCCATGTCTTAATGACGAGCTAAATTCCTTTCATAAGCTATTTATGTTACTGTATTTTTTCTTTTCCTTTGTCTTAAAATATTATTTGCTTTTACTAGAGTTTTACGGACTTTTATATTTTATTATTTTTGTATTTACATATTTTATTTTGTTTTTCTTTTCCTTTCTCTAGTGATATTATTTAACTTTTCTTATTTTTATGGATTTTTTTAGTTTTTATGGAGTGAATCTGTGCAAGTGATTTATGCATATGAACTATTGTCTTAAGTTTTTTTTTTATTGATAGCATTCATTGGATACTCCAAAAGTGCTCATTGTAATTCTGTTTACTTAATTCCGTCTTGGAAGAGATAGTAAATAAACGAACTGTGGTACAAGAAAGGAAAAAATGAATAGTGAATAGGAACATGATATTTTTTTTTTTTTAGGAATTATACGGGCATCGAGTACTATCGTCATTAGCCCTCGTCACATTCTTTAAAGTTGCTTAGTAATCATTGTTAGGGTCGTCATATGTTAAGGTGTAAAGGGCCCTAACATTTCTTTCAAAGCACTAAACAAACACAAAACATTACAAACATAAACATGGAATACAAGAAACAATCAGAGGGTATAAAGGGCCCTAATATTTAAAAGAAAAATAAATTAACAACATGAAAAATATGACAATATCAATCATTAAATTTCAATATCCATAAAATTTGACTTTATTATTTGCAACTACAGCTTTGTATAAACTATACAATATTTAATAGTCCATTGGCGTGCAAATAAGCAACTACTTTCCCTTCATTTCCATTTCCAAATCAGCAGCAATTTTATTTACTAAGCCGAACCTCTTCCTGAGGTCCTCATATATGGTACACTTTTCTATTATATGTTTGACTGTAAGTGGTTTGTTACAAACACCAGACATTGGTTTATCCTCGCCGGTTAACAAATATGAATTCCTTATACGAGTGTGATCGATTCTAAGTCTAGTCACCGCCACTTATTCATGGCGAGTCAGTATCGCGTCGCTCTTCCATTTGTATGGAGAGGATTTAACAGCATTTGATTTAGTACCCAATCCTTTCCATTCATTATTCCAATACGTTCTAATTAGGTTTGTTTGACGATTCTTTATATCAGCCACTCGACAGGAATAGAATCCAATTTGTTACATACTGATGCCATTCTGGCAGCTTCGTCTGCTCTTTCGTTTCCTGCAATACCAGCATGCCCAGGAGTCCATACAAAAACATATCGCTGGCCTCTTTCATGGAAAATATATGTAATAGAGAGGATGTTAGCGATCAAGACGTCCTTAATATTCTTGTTCCGAATTGCAGTAAGCGCACTCAACAAGTCGGAGCATACGAGCACTCTCTCTTCGAAAAAATCTTCCCAATAGCAAAGAGCTTGCTGTATGGCAGTGAGCTTTACCATATCTGGCAGCTTCCAAAAATAGGCTTCTCCATTTACATATATGCAGCATTCAACATCGTTTTCGGTTTTAGAACCGTCGGAATACATTTTAATGCATTCATCGTAACTACTGAAGATTGATAAAAATTACTGTTGGATGATTACTACTGGCTTATCTTTTATTTTCGCATAGGAGAGATCAAATCTTGTGTTTACCGCTGGCAAAAGCCAGTGCGGTATTTCTCTAGTAGAAATTGCTAATGTATCCGGTAGAGCAATTTCATATCTCTTTACTTATTCATGATACCGTATTCCAGCTGGTCTGAAAGAGATAGCAGGACGTTCATATAATGCAGCTAAATGATGATAGTTGAATGCTTTATAATTTTTATGGCCAAGAAAGGCCCATATATTTGCTGCATAACTTAGTAATAGGATCTCCCTTCTATAACGCAGTGGCATTATTCCGGCTTCTGACATTTGACTAGCAGCCGGGCTAGTACGGAATGCGCCTGTGGGGTACCTTATCCGCTGTTGTGTATAACGTCTAACTTTCTTAAGTACGACTTTCAGGCGGATGAATATACAATACATCCGTAGTTAAGACTCGATGTACAAATGCTTTATACAGTCTTAGTAATATATCATTATCTGAGCCCCAGTTGACATTGGCTAAACATTCTATAATGTTTAGGGCTTTTTTGCAGCTATCACTAAAATTCTATATATGTAGTCCCCATGTAAAGAATTTACCAAAGTAAGAATAGTAGACCCAAAAATCGGATAATATCTTTGTACTCAATCGGGTGATCGTCGATTGTCAATACAGGACTTTGGTGAGGAATTCTCTTCCTACAGAAGTGCACATAACACGTTTTCTCAGGTGAAAATTTAAATCCATAATATTTCGCTACTTCTGCGATAGCGTTTTTTGCACGTTGTAATTGTTTTTTTATCATAGCTGTTTGGTTGCTGGCAAATACAATTGCCAGATCATCTACACAAACGCTTTTGCTGATTTCGGCTGAAATCTCCAATATCAGCTTGTTGATGATAAAATAGGTACCGCTGAACGGTGAACCTTTGCTGTATGCCATTTTCTAATATTTTCTCTACTGAATATTCATTGTTAACTCTTGAACTTTGAAAGTTATTGTCAACATGAAAGGTACTGTTGTTCATGTAGTTGCTAAGTAGTATTGGCAGATTGCCAAGAATGCCCCATTCATGTAACTGAAGCATTATTCCATGACGCCAGGTCATATTGAAAGCCTTCTGCAGGTCAAGACTCCGACACAATGTTTCCATGTTATAAAGCTGTTATATATGATATTTTCTAGGTTAATCATTTGATCGGTTGTCGAATGATATTGTCGAAAACCTGCTTGATATCGAAATATAAGGTTTTCTTTTTCTAAGGTCGAAACTAGTCGATTCTTTCAAAAACTTTTCCCATAGCGCATGTCAGTGAAATAGGACGATAACTATTTGGATATGTCAAATTTTTCCTTTCTTTGGATTGGGAAATTATAAGCCGTTTTCCACTGCAGCGGATAAATTCTATTTCGCCATATCTCATTATATAACTTCACTTTGCAGTGATATTCAGCTTCCTGATCATCACATATTGAATTTCATTCGGACCAGCAGCTGTATTCCCGGCTTTCTCCAGCGCTTTCATTAGTTGTTCTAATTTAAATCGTACATTATATGAAAAATTAATTTCAGTTCCGAAGTAAAACAAGTTTACAAAGTTTTTCCATCCTCCACACAGCCTCGTGCTCGGCAGATATATCGTACCCGCACAGCGTTTGGACTCCAAATTTGAGACCATCGAAGCCGAGGACGACGATGGACAGGGGTCGGGAGCGTGCATCGGGGCATGCCTCTGGCATGAGTGGAGGGCAATCTGGGAGACCCCCACAGTAGGAGCCTCACCAGTAACCGCCCCAGGCATGGAGGGACAGATCTCCCCTGCGTGGTTTTCTGTGGTTTCTGTGGTTTAGAGACCATCCCTGCTATAGGAGGAGGCTTGAAAGCCTCCTCTGAAGACTTTAGAACAACATTCTTCGACCCGTCAGGGAATACATTTAGCAGACTCACTATCGTCAGGGGTTTTTCAGCCACTTTTTGCTTATTAAGTTCAGTTGCTGTGTTAACACTCTATCTGAGAATAAATGTTTGTGCTTTTTGTTATGTCTTTTCGTTGGATCTTACTCACAATGATGCTTTCTATTAGTGTGGCAAGGTTTGGAGCTAGGTTTTAAATCAACTGCTAAACATCAACTTTAGGTGACGAAGTGGTGGCAGCCACCTCCGCATAAGAGGTCGTTGGTCGAGGTATTCTACTGTTTACAATTTTCTTCGCTTCAGGATAGGTCAGCTTCTGCATCGTTTTAACTTCCGGAATTGCCGTTTCCATCTTATTACTGTGCTTCATGATCGCAGTTATGCTGACCTTTATAATTAATGCAGAATGGAGTGTCTTGGCATGGATCACCCTTATGCGTCTGCATTCCGCATAAGCATATCTCTTGTCCTAAACATCTAGCCGTAGTGTAGCCAAAACGTGGGAATTTAAAGCACCTCATAGGCTGGGTAATGAAAGCATGCACATCTAGGCGATGAATCCCAGCTCTTACCTTTTCGGGTAAATTAGGCCTATTGAAGGTCAACACATGGGATGCCGAAGAAAGAAATTCACCATCTCTTCTCATGGTTAACCTAGGCAATGGATGACTCCTTGGCTCGACATTTCCTCTACATTTTCATCCTCTGTGCAATTCAGCAGTTCTCTGCAAACAACGACGCCTTTGACGTGTAAAGGGTTCCATGCGACTGCACAGACACCGAGAGCTCACCAATTTTTTTCAATAACAGTAATTTGTTGCTTAGGCTGTCATTAACTGTCTATGTACAGCTTATTGAAAGTCTTTTTCTTCTCTTTCACTGATCCACCAACACATTTCACAATTTCTTTAGCAACTAGGCCTACCTTTTGGAAGCTACCATTCACCCTTGTGAATGGTAGTATACTAGTCTAAGTTTGGGCGGATTTCCACAAATCAAAGCTCTCTTCAGTTCTTTAATGAGTGCGAGCGTGCTTGTCTGTGTAGGTTTGTGTTTGTGTTTATATATTTATCTCAGAAGTAGCTTACGTTAAAATTTGAATGCCCATAACTTAAAATTAAACACGACAAAAGAGTTTAGATTAAAAAATTATTTACTGAATATAAAAGTAATAAATTAAAAGTGATCAAAATTGATGAAAGACCAATTTTTTGAAATCGAATAATAATCAAGCGTCATCTAGTTTTATTTAATAAATTAGTTTACATTGACTATATTACATAATTCAGTTTTTTAATCGAACTCTCAAACGGACAAATATCAGTATTTCATAAAATGAAAATTTAGGGAGACTTTAATGATCTATATTAAAATGATGAAACTTTTATTCGTTGGTTTCTGAAATATATATATATATGTATGTTAATATACTGTATTATATGTTTTATCGTAAAAATCTGATGTGGACAACATGATGGCCATATACTCTTTTTAACTCACATAGAGATTTAAAAAAAAAATGATATTAAAATTTTATTTCATTAATAGGTTCTGATAAGTTTTTTTATTATTGTTATTAATAAATTATTATTTATTGTAAATTTTATTAATAAGTAGATATATTTAAATTAAAAAGAAAAGGATAAAAGATGAAGATGAAGTGTGATTCGTACTGATGTGCCTTCCTTTTAAAAGATCTAAATATTTTACTACTTCTTGGATACTTCTTTGCTCTACTTATTGAACCAATGAAAACAATTAAAATTTATGATACATCACTGAAAATCTCTCAATTTACTTATTTTTACCGCTTATTATTATTATTATTATTAAGAAAATGGTTTATTATTACAGCAATGAAAAAGTTAAAAATCCAAATTTATTGGATTTTGAGATTTTTTGTGCACTTTTCGTCTAGTCGATTGCAGTCAAAAAGGGAGGTGCGCAAGTAGATGTTACAAATTCAATATTTCAACATCGTTTTTGAACTATGCAATATACATACGTACGCACATACATACAGACATCACATTGAAACAAGTCAAAATGAATTCAAGGATGGTCAACTGCATATTTCCGTTGAAATTTGAAAACCAAAATGTTTCGTGATCAAAATACTTCCTTTTCTTCGTACAAAGAAGTAAAAAAATTTTGAAATGTTAGTGGATTATAATTTGATTCCTTCTATAAAGTAGTTCACCCATTCGAAACATACCCAGACGCATCCATACGTTACACCAATTTTGATTTGTTTCATTCTCAATTATTTATTTATAAGGTTTTGTAAAATAACTGTTTACTGTTCCGTTCCTTAGATTTCCAGAAATCTTTTGAAATTTTTATGATAATATTACTCGCATTTTTTTTTTTTAATTTGATTTACTTTGGCGAAAAAAAGAATTAACTATAAGATCTTAATTTTTTTATGAAGATACATTAATTTTAGATTCGTATTTTTGAATAATAATATAAGTTAATTGCTTGTACAAAATCGAGCATTAACCCTCGTATAGGTTTTGATAAAAACAAAGAGGTAATTTTAAAATAAATGACCATTAACTGTTCTAAACTGAATGAAGTTAGGAGCATTTAATAGCATTCTGATATGCAAAATGGAAACGTGTTCCCTCTGTATAGCTTTTTAAATGGATCAAATGAATGGCACGGGTTGGTAGACAGTATACACGTAGGTGAATGGAATAATATTGCATTGACGCCTCTCGTTGTTGATGCAGTATGTAACGTACCGTACCCCTGTTATGAGTGTCGGCAATAATATAGTTAACTGATAATATTATGAATGTTACCAGCAGTACTAATGAACCGTAGGTTACAAGATTTGTATTGGTTAATCAAAGTGGGTTACTTGTAATATGTATGTCCAACATATATATATATGTAATGTTTTAATAAGTCATTTGTGTTCTATTATATTTCATAAGATTTATGAATCATTCAAATAAAATCTTCCCAAAGAAAATATATCAATAACTGCTGCGTTATTACGTATAAAAATAATTTTAATCCATGTGTCTATACATCACAAACATAAAAATTGTTGTGTCTGTTACATGTTAATTTGAATGTTGAACGCACATGATTATAATTTTACGTTATAAAAAGGGACTAACTTTTATTACATATATTTAACATTTTAAATATTCTATGGAAAAAATAGGTTCGTAGATTTCTGTTTATACCAAATTAAATTTATTATTAGTATTCACAAACACCCTTCTTGTAACACAAACTAAATAGAAATAAATAATAGTAAATAATAAATGTGAACTTATTGGGATATTTTTATTATTATTATTACTTTGAGATGTATTGGTATGTCATATTTTCGTAACAAATCCGCAACAATGGAACTATTGTGAATTACGGTTTTGAGGTATATTCTCTCCTACTTCTTTGTAAGAATGGATTTCTTTGAAACCTACACATCTTTGTAAGTACATTTAATTGATTCGTATTTTAACATTACCTTGTATTTCTTGTATGATAGTTAAACAAAAATTATAATATTACTAATCATAAATAACAAAAACATAAAAATTGAATTTGGTTTTCTGTAAAAATTAAAACTGTTAATAAAAGAAATTAAAACTAATTTATGAACTGTAATTTACAGAAATAATAGCATAATTAAAAAATAAATTATTTAAAAATAATGAATTAATAATTTACTTTTAATGTTTTTTCTTTAACCAATTTTCTAAATACTGCCGGGTCTGGATGTTAGCTGCAATGCCAGTACAAATGTATCGGTAAACACGTAGTCTGGAGTAGAATTAGGCCGACCAGTCTTGAAAGTGTTGTTAATTGACTTTTAATAATGGAGTAATAATAAAAATTTAAATTGGTGACTATTAAAATATTAAATTATTATGAAATTTGTTTTAGAAATATATTGACTATTCCAAATCTTTCAAACCATTTAGATATTCATTCAAACAAACATCATTATAATAAATTAAGTTTTTTAAGCGTGGTACAGTTGGTACACAACATTATTTATTTATAAATGAAATTAAATTCAATCAGAATTCATTTCAATTCAATTAGAATATAAAGGTATGACCAACCGTTCTTCTTTTATTAGAGCCAAAGAAAATATTATCAACATAAAGAAAGGATACTTGGATAAATCAAATTACGCTCAACACATTTTACAAAATAAACACTATTACAATCCCGATAACATTATTAAAATGATAGATATTTCTTTTATAAAACCGGTATCCTCGAAAAATTCAGTACGTACTGTTATAAAAATAAATAAATCAATGAATAGACCAGATTCAAGGACGATATTTTATTCAAAGAAATAATTAATAATTAAGATTTCTAAACTAACTCTCTCCAACCACTAATATTCATAACAACTGCGACATTCTTACATAACAGATATGACTAACATTATAATATGACGACCAGTGGTTATGTTTTTAATAATTTATATTTTATCATATTTTAATTTTTTTAACACAAATTAAAGTATAATTTTTTCTGAGGATGGTTGAATGACCGGAAGTGCTAGAAAAGAGAACGCGGTCGAATTGTTGGTAAGATTGAATTTCATATTTTATTTATATATAAATATAATTATAATAATCATATCTGGGACTCGGTCTTTTAATTATATGCCATCCTTCTAATGAAGAGACCCCAGAGGGATCCTCCCGCCGGGCTCCTGTCTTATATCCCCTTCAGTGCCGCTGCAAAGGAGTTCTCGTCCGATCATTGATGGTTAGGCGCTGGAGCCTCCCACCCCTCCCGGACGGAGCTATCCCTCGCAGACACCACTTCAGTATTGTAGTTGTCGGTGGGCCAACTTGCATTTTCTTACCGGGATTCTTCACCATCGATGCTGACGATACAAGAATTAGGTGCACCAAATATTTTCTCCCTATCTGCCAAATTACATATTCGACGAAACGTAGCAACATTTGGCCAACTCGAACAGGTAGTCTACAAAAGGAGACCGCCTGGCGATTCTCGTTCTTCAACTCCATAAGAACATATAAAAGATAGAGGCCTCCTCATGATCTCCAGCTTCTGAATTAATCACAAGGGCATATTCAGTTCACCCAATATTATTGATATTATATCCAAAATCATCCCCAGACAAGCAGATGCTGCTTCCTGAAGCAGATTGATCATCCTCAAGCAGATGATTGCTCGACGAGGATCTGATCGCTAACAGTTTACCCCACGAGCCAGCCCCAAATCTGAGGTGACTTCCTGAAGATCGCTGTAGGGTGTGTGGGTGGCCTCCAAAACCATAGCCTCCAAATCAACGATTCAGACAAACTCATCTCTTTCCTCTAGCCTAGTGACGTCTTCCACTGAGGCGGAGAACAGAAAAAATCTCCGGCCAGCCCTGCAGGACCACCGCTCAAGTTCCCATTCATTGACCCCGTCCTGAATTGCTCGCTGGAGTTCGTCATCCATCCACGTCGCAACCCGTTCAAGATCCCCATCTGGAATCTGGATAACCAAGTTTTTAAGATTTCCTATGGCTTCATATACACCTGCGTTTGCGAGGTTCTCACCGCCAGGACTGGCGGTCACCAAAACTATCCCACATAGTCGATTGAAGCTGCCGACTAAGCATACATAAGTCCTTTGAACATTTCTTTATCGCAATCCTCGTGCTTGGATTCTAGTGTACAAGGGTACGCAGCTCATTAATGATGCCTAACACCTCAGGTAAGTCTATAATGAAATTCTTCTGAACCTCCTCCCCTGAACATACGAACTCTGTCACCGCTGTCTCTCCTCCTTCTTTTATCTGGGTCACTACCCGCCATGACTCACAAGGTTCCGATCAGTAACCTTTTCACGAGCTGTCAAGGCGTTTTTATAACCATCCCGCAGCTTTTTCTTCTCCTCCAAAACCGGAGGAGAAAATCTCAACCTCCACTTCCGGGAAGATATTTTTTGGTCGTAACCCTGAACTCATTTCATTACCAGGTCCCTTCGTAAGCGAAAGGAAATCGCTCTCGTACTCTCCGCTACCCTCCCTTTTCTCAGACTCACCCCTAAAAAATAAAACACACCAAAGCGTAAAATAATCTATGCATACTTGGTTTTCAAGAAACAATCCCTAGCTACGCTAAGTTCGGATTGGAAAATAAAACGAAATAAGTAAACAATGCTAACAAAACTCAATAAGAACGAACAAATCGAAATGTAAAATCACTAAAATAACAACACAAACAACAACAAAGGAAAAATATAACTAAATTATAAATAATTACATAATTATTAAATATAAAACGTTTCTTATAACTACAATTTTGTTGTAATTATCACTAATTATTATAGCAGAGTAATATACAAGAAGGTATAATAATTTTATAACTCAAGGCATACTCGTAAGAAAATTCAAGACAATCGGTTGAATAATTGACTGTAAAATAAATACATTTCTGCAATGTAAAAAGCCTTACTACACCCACGGTAGTAATCTCATTATTTTTAATCAAGACATAGTTTTTGACGTTGTGATAATCAGCGATTTTCCAAACCTACTCAAATTTAAATAATAAGTCAATACGAATCTGCTTGATTATTTCCGTCACATTATTACGCCTGTTAATTCTTGTAGATAATAATTATACCATTGTAATAATTATCTTTATTAAATGTATACATTTTTATCTTTTATTTTGTGGTATATTCGGTCGGTTTTATAAAATTACTCTACGAATGAAAAAAAAAAAAATTGATTTTTAAAATAAATATTGTAATGACCAGAATTTAAAATAATTTATTTTAAAATAAATTAATCAAAAGAGCAATTTCTAATTTACCCGTAGTATAAATTATTTAATTAGTGTTATATATAT
>JAAAKQ030495386.1:3507-13528 GCA_010016005.3 Zanna intricata | reverse complement strand
TATATATATATATGACTGATTTATAAATGTATGGTATAAATGATGAATGTTAAAACAGAATAAAAACCATTAGAAAAAGTGTTAAACCTTAAACACCCAAAATGAACTGTTGAAAACAAAAATGTAGAAACATGAGAAAGGAGTATCCATGACCATTTCTCTGGGAGGGTTATGATTCTACCAGTGATATGTATTTTGAATTCTAATGAGAGAAATTACCAACAAAAGGTTTCTAAAACCAATTGTAGTTTTTTGTACAACTGACTTTTTTCTAGTTTAATAATAACTTGTTAAGAATTGCGCTTGTTTATTATAAAAAACTTTCATTATGTAACAACATAACTTAATAGTTACTGTTTATATTACACTGTCAGCCAAAAATGAATTAACTTTATTCTAACAAGAAATTTTTTTACGAATGTTTAAATTCGTAAAAATATGTTTTGATATACAATATTATACCAAATACATAACACACATTATTTACACACATAAATATTGTGTATAACGTATTTGTTTCATTATTTCTCTATTCCTTATACAAAGACAAGTTTGTAGCTAAGAATTATCATTACATTTTGTTCAATATTCATCCTCAATCTGTAAAAACATGGGTATTAGTTTATGCTTTTTGGAGTTCATACAACACTTGTACTTACCTCAAGGTTTCAAAATTTGTTACATTTATTTTTTGAAGAACATGGGGGAACACTAACATATAACTTTTATTTGAAATTTAATAAGGAAAAATAAATTACTCAAGAGAATTAAAGAAGAATAAGCCATAATAAAGGCAACAATAATCACTGAAAATAAATTATCTAATCAATTTGCAAATAGATGGGAAACAACCAATAATAAATTACAATTATAGACAGTAAGAAGTTAGTTCAGAAAATTAATTTGTTTAAAACTAGAAAAGGTAAGGAATTATGTAATAATACAATCAGAGTTGTTCAGGATATTGATACCTGAAGGACTTAATGCAGTTGTACAAAGCTGGTAATAAAAAAGATCCATAATTTATTTATCCCTTAAAATATATACAAATTTATAAATAAATATAAATAAAATAAATAAATTATTAAATAAAAATAGAATAGAACAATATTTGTACATTCAATAATAAAATTAAAATACATTTTAAACAGCGATGGTTTGTTTGGTTCTTAACTATGTACTATTTAAATTACTAAAACTGAGTGAATGCATAAAAATAATTATCTGCAGACTTTTGCACATAATCAGAATTAAAAATATTACATTTTATAAATATGTGCAAATGTGTGAGATAAATAATAGTCTTAAATGAGGTAAATTACTAATAAAAATTTATCAATGTTAACAATTATTATCTTTTGGTTCATCTTACACAAATATAGAATCAGTTTTAAGCCTCCAGAAAAACCATTTACTCTCTACAAAAATCATATCATTACTTCATAAATTTATTAAAATTATTAAAACACAAAAAAAAATTATGTAATACTTATTTTTTAAATTTTATTTGAAAAAATATTACCATAAAAAAGGATGTAATGGATTAAAAGAAATCACAAAATTTTAAATTTTTTTTCTTTAATTTGTCTATACATTATTTGTTCTATATGTGATATATATCCTGATATTTTGTTAATAGGTCAAATATCACAGCTACTACAAACTATCTGTACTATTTATATTTAACATGTTCACTACTGCTGCCGCCATGATATATGACAAATGATTTTGATACAATGCTGCTGCTACTATGTATATGAGAGCAGTCATTTTCACTCCAAGCTGGCTTCATATAGGTTTCAGCACATGTAGACATTGTTGATAAGCAGACACACAATGTGAAAAGCAAATACGCTTGAGAAATGTGTATTATGTTTAAGCAATCAGTACAGTCCAAAGTTATATGTGAGTAGTAAATTAATATGCTAAAAGAACACTGCAGTAGGAGTATGTTATGATTAGGGAAAAACAATGATTGCAGTGATAAATATAATGACCGCAAAAACTTCACAATGAATACAATAAAATTACTGCTTGCTGGAAATTATGAGCTTTCTGGTAGCTGTTAATTTCACAAAAACAACTGTACTTGAGTAAAGCTGGTTTTGTACTTATAAAAGCAGCTTTAAGATGCTAAGATCACTGGATTAGGATGCAAAATGCAAAGAATATCTACTGACTGATCGCTGATTCAAACGCTTGAAGTAAAACACTGCTTTAATCATATACACATGTTCAAGCACACTTGATCACTATCACAATTACCTTGAATGATGTTGGTTTACTATAATGAAAAGTGAAGCATGAATTTAGTATCTCATAGGTTAATGTTGCAGATTTATAAAATTTTATTTATAGCTTCTTTAAACCTATTTTATGAATTTATTCATTCCTAATGTTCTTTATAAAAGTTAATTGGGAACTTAACCACAGAAACATAAGAAAATAAATTTTAATTGTTCAAGTGTCTCGTACTTTAGGCCATATAAGAATAAAGGCAGTTATATCCTTCAACTGATAATTCTTATATATCCTTCCCATAATTCCATGAAACAAACAGAAAAGTTAAAAAATATTTTTGGGAAGCTAGTTTAGAAATACTATTGCATAATACATTCAAATTTAGGTAGATTAAGTGGTTTCAATGTGTGATGCTATGAAATAATCTGGTAATCCTTTCATATTTATTCATAATTAATTAAGCAGAACAATTTTTCAAAGCAATATTGAACAAAATAATTATACATAAATGACGACTACTAAGTGAAATTAAATGGAATTTAAAAGGAAAAAAAATTAAACATAATTTAAGCATAAGGAGTTGTTAATAGATAATTTTAGATCTAAACTCTAAGTCAAGCATCTGGTGGGTTCTGCATCACCCCGTTTTTAAAACATATTACAAGATCTGTGTCACTTTCTTCATACTCCTCAAATGATTATCATAAAATCATTATATTTAATTAATTTTCTTTAAGAATAATTGCATTCGAGCAATGCATGTCTCAAATTATCATAAATACTTTTCTTTTAAACTGATATAACTCCTAAACTCTTTGTACAAGATCAATGAAACTTTGTGTTTTTATTTTGTCTTCAGTCATTTGACAGGTTTGATGCAGCTCTCCAAGATTCTCTATCTAGTGCCAGTTGTATAATTTCGGTATACTGAAACTTAGTTAAAATGAAAAAAAAAGTGTGCTTATCTCATATAAAAGGCTACTTTTATATCCTATTATGAAAAATTAATTAATTTTTGAAGAAAATAGTCTAAAATTGCAAAAAGATTGAGCGATTTAAAAAAAAAAATTAAAATTTTTCAATTCCACAGTTAACTTTTATGTATTATATTTCATGTAAAAGATAACTATATATTAATCTTTAAAAAAGATTAATGTATTGTATTAAGATTAATGTAAGGTATTTTTATTAATCCATTCTGATAAGCTACAATTTTAAAATTAAGCTTCATCCTTTGTAGTAGAGAATGTAATGAATGAGTTGGATAAAAGTGTATTTTAATAACATAATCAATTTTTAAATGATATATTGAGTTAATATGTAATTTCAACAAAACACTAAGTTTTTCTGTATTAATTTGAACAAGTGCAAAACATTAAATGTTACATTAAAACAAAGTAAATACTTTTATCAAGTTGAACACCTGAAATATCATTACGAAAAGCAATCTGGAACAGAAGGTCTGGAACATGATTCAATCTGGAATCTGGAACATAAGTCAATGATCAGAACTATGTTAAAAAAAATCTACAATTGCTGATCATCAAAATTAACATTATACTTCACTGCATTAAGTTGCATTTACTATAAACTTAACTTTTCTCTAATATGGTTTTAAAATAATAAACTTTTGAATTATAAACCCAGCCAGATTTTGTAAATGAAATGTTTTTAATAACATCTTCAATTGCCTTTTGGATCTGATAGTCATGAATATTGTTGCAAGAATGACTGACTATAGGGTTAAATACAATTATACTGTTACTCAGTATGTTAAAAGGGAGTGGTGAGTGTGAACAAGTTAAAATATAACATTTAACGTTAATTAGAAATAATTATTATGTGTTAACATTAATAAATTTTGAAGATATATTACAGTGAAATAGACAATAAATAACTTATTTAAATAAACTGAAAATAAACAGTCAGATTATATTATGTAATAAGATATGCATTATTATATTTCTACATGATTAAAATACATCCTTCGATTAACAATAAATTAATCCACATAAATAACATTACTGTTATAAACTTATTAACAAACAATAAATAAACTTATTTACTACTAATATAACATAATTATAAATACATGTAAACTAAATGATATATTTATTTATAAATATTTAATTTAATTAAATATACAAGTAAACTTATTTTATTTACATAAAATTAATTACCTAAATAAATAAGGCTTTATTTTCTCTAATAATACAAAATTTGTTGAAATTTTATGTTAAAAAAATTATAATTCAAAATAATTAAATGATTTATAATATTAAACAACATTTATTTAATAATAAATAATATTCCAATACAAAAAAAACCTTTAAACAATAAATAAAGTCAAAAAAAACTCACTTTTATTAAAGTTGGAGAATACTTTTATTATGAAATGCAGTTATTTTTTATAATACAAGGGTGTTTTCCATTATTTAAATAATATTTTGTTGTGATTCAATCATTTTGCTTGCTTGTTTATGAATAAACCAATGATTTTGCACTTTCATCAATAAGGCTACTGAAAGGTCCACAAAAAAAATTAATAGTTAAATTTTTAAGTTTTTATAATGCTGTCTGGTGGCATCATTGGAGAATTAAACATTAATATACTTATAATTATGTTATGACTGATAAATCAAAAATAATTTTGAAAAGAACTATTTTCATGATACAGTATAATGATTCTGTCTTATGATAGAGAGAACTTGTAGTGCTTCTTTTCCCATTTTTAATAAATTATCTAATGAACTAAAAGATATTTTATCCAATTAATTTAAAATTTAATTTACCTGTATGATCGAGGAACAATTGATATCCAAGAGGAAAACATGTTAACCCTCTTGTTAAATATGTATGTAAATATATCTATGTACTTGATGTATTTTACATATATAAAAATTAAAAAAAAGGAATGAAATGGCCTTAGATTTGTTTTACTAATGAGGTAAATACACTTTGCACATCAGGATGCTGAGTCTATCAAAATACATACAATATACAGTCCTACAATTAACAAATTCACTTTTTCACAACAAATTCACAACAAGGTAGGGAACTACCATGGTTAATGGCTAGTGAATATCATTAATTCAAAAATTAACAACTCTGATTGATGCCTGTTGTACCTCAATGTTTTACAAAAAAAAACTTTGAACAGATTGTTTAAAGAAAGAAATGAATTTTACTGTAAAATAAGAAAAGAGGAAATAATTAAATTTTAAGGTAGTCATATATGGGAGATTAAGGCGATAAAATAATTTCTGTTCTAGCAGGGATGTTAGAATTAAAATTTTGAATCATTGATGACTAAAAATAGATTTTTTCTAGTCGCCTGTCAGTAATTTTTTGATACCATTTTCTTGATCGAATCACACATAATCAAACTGATTTTGTAGGATAACACCCTAACAACTAAAAATCATTTAAAAACAAGTAACCTATCAAAAAGCTGACTTGAATTTGTTACTGCATAATTTATAAAACTATAATTAACAGATTCAATTATACTCATTGAATCAAATTTATCAGAATCAAGTGAAATTTTAGTAAAACTTCACTTTAACAAAAATAAAATTCGATTTTCATGATCACTATCAGAATATTCTCTTTGTCTAGTAAATGCCAAATAAAATAAACAGAAAGTTAAAACATTCAAAGTGTTAAAAGGCTTGGTGAGCATTCAAAACACAACATTTGAGTGTTTTAACTGAATATGCTTATTTTATCTGATAATACAAAGGAACATGTTGAAAGTACCATGTTAACAGTACTAGATGTAATTTCATAAAAAAACCCATCCTCTGAATAACATCTAGTCGTATAAGTTTTATTAGTATTTATTTTTAACATAACTAATTTAATATTTCATAGACATTTTGAAACTTTCATTAAAAATACCTTGATGACCAAAATTTAAACAACTTTTCAAAAAAAAAAGAAGTATAATCAATTGATTAAATAATAGACACAAAGTTCTTTTTAGAATGCTGGCCAGTTTTTTTTTGTAGGCAGCAATTATAAATTAATATCATATAGTACTAAAATTTACTTTAATTTTTTTTCAGATTAATTATTTAAGTAAATATATAAATTATCAAACTGAAACCGTCAAGATGTCACACAATATTTCTTGTCATTTATATTTTTTAAGTTTAGGGGCAAGGAGTATATATATGTGTATATGTGTGTAATGAATATATATATATATAATATTATAAACTATATATGTATGTATAAAATTGTTTATAAAGATAAAAAATGTAAATCTTGTTCTTTAAAAAATGTAAAAGAGAAAAAAGGATACAACTGAATTTTCATTTAATCATTTTATATAGTTATATCTGATAGCCATATTTATCATATAATAGCATCATAAAATATCATACAACATAATTTATATCTTATATCTGATAGTAATCATGTAGAAGTGTTAAATTATTGAGGAAACCAGGTGTGTAAAATAAGTAATGACAAATGTCTAATTTATGTAAGATATTTAAATGGACTGTTTGATACTAAGTGTGAAACAGACTAAAGTAGTATCTGAAATGTCACAACATTGTCTAAAACAGATATGTTAACAAGACTAAATAAAATTATGTCTTATGTTTAACAAAGGGATACAATAATATAATACATAATATTTTGTCAGTGAAAATGGTAACAGATAAGAGTAATTTTTAAATTATAACAGTTTATAATGTAATAAATAAAGACAATTAAGTGGTTGATTTTATTATCCAGGATAGGTGTAATTAGACATTTTTCTATAATAAAAAATATTATTTTAATAATAAAAAAAAAGAAAAGTAATAATTAACATTATTATTCGTATTATAAAATCATAAATTAGAGTTTTTAATAGATCATAATGTATTGCTTGATACTGAATTTAAAACTATGAAAACTAAATAATTTGTTTGTTGGGTGAAGTTGTTTGTCATTTATCAAATATTAGTCAAATGACAAAAAGAAATTCTAATCTTTGAATATTATCTTTTTAATGTTCATCATTTTGAGAATGATATTCATATTTTCATATCTTCTAAAAAGTAGTTAATTATTTTAACTTACTTCCTCTATCAAACAGTATTTCATGTCAAGGTTATAAGCAGAGGTCAAGCATTGTAAGTATCTTAAAAATGAAGAATATTTATTGATTTTAACAGTTCTTTTATAAGTAGAAAAAGGAACAATGTATAATTCTGTATTTAAAAACTTCTCCTTATAGCATATCATTGACTACAGATTTCAAAGGAGTTGTAGTTCTTCCAACCAGCTAAAGAATTAGTTGATATTCAATTATGTAAGCATCTGAGAGAAAGGAACTGGCTGCTTAACTCATAATTGGCTTATAGACCTACCAGCCCTGCCTAGGCTCTGTGTATTGGCTAATGTCAGTATTGGTGAGTATTTACCCAGACTTTGGGCTAACTGTATTATATATACATTAAAGCACTTAATAATAATTTTCCAATTGAGCTAGTATGTGAAATACTGATTATTATTTTTTTAAAACCATAATGTTAATACAAATTTTTTTAAAAAAAGATAAGGAACACCTTTAAAATTAAAGGTACTTGGTTTAATATTTCACACACCTTATGTCAACAAATTTAAAGGTAATGAACAATATCTGGTAGTAGAATAATATTAAATCCTAATCTTGTACTTTCTAGACAGAAGTTTAACAGCATATTTTAATAGTAAATTTATTATTATTATTAGTTTTTAACTATAAGAATAAATTTACAATAAAAGATAACTCTTATATTTATCTAGTGTCACAAAATAATAATAATAAAAAACTCATTTAATAACATGAAAAATTTTAATTTATCTAAAATTTTTTATTACAGGTCTCTAATAAAGTCAGTATATTATACTGTTCATAATATTGACTGAAATATAAAAATAATTCAAATTCAATTTTCATAATAATTCATTATTGATGACTAAAGATTATTGACACTTATTATTTGATTGATCCAGCCTATAAATGAAGATACTTTAACATAAACACCAGGAACGTCGACTCTGCCACATCCAAAACCCCATGAAACCAATCCAGCTAATTCATAAAATCCATCATCTTGACACACAAGTGGGCCACCTCCATCACCCTATTAGTAATAATAAAAAAAATACATTCATAATTTAATATAAATAATATTAATTATAATCACCAATTATTATTACTAAAATTTGAATAAGTACTAGAAATCAAAATTCATTTTTTCAAACAAAAAAGAAAATATATATCATATTTATATACTAATGAAAAAAAATCATGTCTATTTCTTATCTTATTTGCTGTTCTGATAACAATCACTAATCTGTTTGTTTTAATAACAACAGATTTTTGTGTTGCCTATAACAGCACAAAAGTACTATTAGGTAAGTCAGCACTAAGTCTACCAAGTACTAATAAATTTAAAAAATAATGAGTTCATACAACAAATTTAATGTGTTGTTCACAATAAAATCAGGGTTGTAAATTAATCTATAATAGAAGAAAAGAGTAAGATTTAAAAAAAAAGAAAAGATGTAATACCTCTGATGTAATACAAAAAAGATGTAATACCTAATGGTGGTTAGGTATTACATCAGAGGATAAGATGAATGATTTGTAGCTTGTGTGAAAATGCCATGCCTGACCAAGATTCGAACTCGGGACTTTTGGATGAAAGGCCGAGACGCTACCACTCACGCTACGGAGGCTGGCAAAGAGTTATTGATTTTAATTTGATATCTCAATTAAAAATACTAAGACAAATAATAGTTAAACATTTTAAAGAATTTAGATTTTGTTAGCTATAATCGGCTAAAGTAAGAATATGATCATTAAAAAAAAAATGTAATGGTTAACTTTATATGTATACTTAAAAAAAATCTACAGTCTTTTCTATTAGTTTATTTTGCATTTGATTGCACATATTGTCACTCAATATGGCAATATTGAAAGAGAAACATTATTTTACATATTAATACTGCAATAAATTTACATTATGTGAAATTGTGGTTAAATTTTTTCATGAAAT
Source organism: Zanna intricata (assembly GCA_010016005.3). NCBI lineage: Eukaryota > Metazoa > Arthropoda > Insecta > Hemiptera > Fulgoridae > Zanna > Zanna intricata. The sequence continues at coordinate 4,244 of JAAAKQ030495386.1, read as the reverse complement.
TCTGAACTTTATAAATGAAAAAACAAAGATTACATACAATCCAATTAATTAGTTAAATTATATTAAAATGCAATAAATAAGAAACATTTTAGTAGCATTCTGCTATATGTTTCAGGAAAAATTTTTTTTTTCTAGCAGTGAGTGAAATAATAAGTGCTTATAAGTTATTGTATGATACATTTTTATCAATTACAGGACGTTTTTAAAATACTTTTAGATTGCATTACAGGAAAAAACCAGAATTTGTTGAAAGAATAAAATAATATATCAACATGTTTATTTTCAATACTTAGAATATTATTATAATTAAAAATGAAAACTAAAAATATAGAAAATCACCGTTTACTTCAAGATTAAATATAATTTTAGAATTTGGTACAATTTAACAATGTAATTTCTTATTAATATTACCAATTCCTATTTAACTCACCTGGCAAGCATCATTTCCTTCCTCACCACCAGCACAAAAACTACTCGCTGGTAATATAAATATTTTCTCAGTAACTGCATTTATTTTTCTAATGCATTCTGTGTCACTAACAATTGGAATTTCAGCCTCACGTACTCTCAATGGAATTGGTCCAGCTATAACAAATGAAATCACATAACAAAACTCATTTATTTATGACTTAAAAAATGTTATTATAGTTGAGATGAATTTATTATTACTTATATTTACAATTAGCATGTAATTTTTGATAATTCAAATGTTGGTAAACTAGTTGATATATATATAT
>JAAAKQ030495375.1:0-20947 GCA_010016005.3 Zanna intricata | reverse complement strand
CATGGTTTCTGAAAATGGTTTTGAAAATGCAGAGAGCCACATTTTCTTGGAAAAAATACAGCTGTAGTTTTCCATTGCTTTCAGCTATATATATTAATAAGTTTATTAATAATTACGTTGAAATTTACATAAATGGATTAACTGTTTATAATTTTTACAACACAACCTGGGAAGACAACTCTTAAAAAGCCTACGTGCTCTAAAATTATGCCTAAAAACAAAAAAAAGATTTGAGGAAGATACAGATGAACGTCTTCATTTTAAAAGAATTTACATACTCTGATAATGAATTTTTCTTTAAATGAAAGAAATTTTAAATAGCACATTCCAAAAAAAGGAACTAAAAACTGTGTTCATTTTTAAATATAACAATAACTTCTTTTTTTTTTTTTGATAAACTATAATATTTTTAATAATTTTTTAACAGATTTATAAGTTTTAAACTTATTTTTTTTTAAATACCTAAACTAAATTTAAATGAGTTTTCTTCTTACAACAGAAAATTCAAAAATAAAAATATATTCTGGTTAAATTTTTCGCCAAAAATCATGTACCTATTATCAAATAGAAGAAAAATATTTGCGATATCCTTTACGTATGTACAACCGTTAAATAATCTTTGAGGAAAGACTCATCGATATGAGGAACAGTAACGAGCTATAAAGTAAATAATTACTACTGTTTATTCAATAATTTAAAAAAATTATTTCAGAAGAAAAATAATAAGTTTTAAAAATATCCGTTTTATAAATAAAAATATGTAAAATGATTTATATAGTGTAATTTACTAAATAAAAATTTCCACAGTTACCTATATGGACAATCCAAGTGTGTAGAAGAAGACATGACAAATGAACTTGTAGCAGATAAAATCGGTCTTTTAGATATTTCCATCCAACTAACAGCATAACTTCCTGGCTCGCGATCTACTAATTCCACCACAAAACTTCGTGCGTGAGGTGTTAAAAGACTTAATCCTGTACTATGATTCCATCCTTCTGAAAATACTTCGACAACGCGTAGATCATTACCTTCAGAAGGGCAAACGACACGCGGCGATCTCATGCCGGAACCGGCATATACTAAAATTCTATTTAACGTTTGGCATTGAAAAGTTTCACTACGCCATCTATGAGATGGTAATTCGTAACCGCGAACTTTTAAATAAAGAAAATTATTTGATGTGTCTTCCGGTTCGATTAACCACGGATGATTTTCACAGCCTGTTGTATAATATGATTCACCGATATTGCTTACTAAACCTTCTCTTTTTAATAAGTCTTCGGATAATATAGCGTTTTCTTCTATTTTAGTTCTTGGTGGGCTTTTTAATAAAACATCACCGCTTGAACCTCTTAATTTTCGTGCGTTTTTTAACAAAGCACAGTCATCACTATCCGTATCAAATATACCGGGAACGAATTCATATTGTCCTTCAAAATGAAAGTCGTTAAAATCTTGTGTTATATTCATAAACGTTACTGTAAAATTAACTTCGACTGTCGAACCGATTAATGTGGTTATGACGATGGGATCAGTAATTCGAGAACATAAACAATCTCTCGGTAATTGTATCTCCTGCCACGGATATTCAGAAATCCATAATTCTGCCGATGAATTAGAATTAGGTCCGATTACGCATTTCCATCGACCGGTTCTAGAATCTTCTTCGGTGACGCAAGGTCTATCTCCAAATCTCGCTCTAGTAAACGTTAATCTGACTCTTTCATTTGGTTGAGGTTCAAAACGTAAAATACAACTTAAATTATGAGAACCACCGCGTCCGTAATAAAATACGCTTCTTGGTGATTGAAAACGACCTGTATTCGGTGATGATATCGACATAAATGCTCTATCGCATGGATTATCTGAATTTCTTACATGTACACCTTCTAATGATGTATCGACGAATTCATAACGCAGCATAAAACTTAAAGGAAATAATACTGATCCTTGTCTTAGGAACTGTTCAAGAGTTAATTCTGGGCCGGACGATACATAACTTTCTGCTAAAGAACATGGTCTTGTAAATCTTGACGAATTACTTAATAATGTATGATCACAGAGTCTTGGAACTTCATCTTTACAAAATTCTCCCAGTAGACTGATATTTTTCTGAAACAAAGAACAACAACAAAAAGATTATTATATAGAAAATATTTTAATAATTATTGCCTATAAATTGATCATTAAACAGATTAAATAAAATTAAATTAAATTCTATAACAATTTTCTCGGAAACTAATGAATGTAGAGTTTATTTTTTAATTTTTCATGTGAGATTGCATATAAAATTATACATTTTGATCAGTAATAATAATTTGTGCCCGGAGAGTTTCAATAAAGCATTAATTGATCTTTAAAACATAAATATGTTCGATATCTTTCGTTAACCGTAACTAATTATATATATCCTTAAACTATGTAGTTTATCAAACCCAAAGTTTTTCCAGACCTGTGCATATATGATTACTTTTCATTATTTTTACAGGAGGACTTAGTTAATATTAATTTGTTTAATTTTAATTTATTTTATAAATAATATACTAATTTGCTCAGTATAACTTGAAAATACACAAGAGTACATTTTACATTCTTCCTAAAAAAAATGTAATAAAACGTTTTAATAAAAAAATGCAATATTTTTCATAAAATTAATATTCAAACTATATTTATAAATTAGAATTCCCCCTTTAAAATTACTAAGTTATTTCCAAGAAGATTCGAATGATTTAATTTATTTAAAATTACAAAACCATATTAATTCTCATACTTATAAATCTATTATAAGGTATTTTCAAATTTATTTTAATTATTTTTCATGATGTTAAATAAATTAACTCGTTATTCATGAGACTTTTGGTCTACATTAGCATTTTTTGTTTGTGGGGAGTCAATACCTGATTCCCCAGCCCAGGTTAAATTTGTGGGAGGTGGCTGACTGGGGGAACCCAGGGAGGATCAATGATCCGTGGTACGCCCAACTGGCTCTCTACCCGCATCTTGTGACATCATGACAGGCGTAAATATAGGTTTATGGAAACTACAACTTCCGTGACAGAGGAGTCACATAAAAACCCTCGTCCTGGAAGACGCTCGTCTTTCACATCTCGTTCGAGATGTGAAGAGGATAAGTGAAGAGGATGAGGAGTGTCAAGTTTAGTGATAAGGAAGAGTTGATAATTCTAGAAAAGAAAAATCAAACGAAGCCCCGACCTAAGAGTGGAAGACCTAGTTTTACCGCACCGAAATGAAATTGTTGATGAAATTTATGGACAGGGAGTTATTGCATGTCAACTGCTAAACACTCGAAGAAACAGAGAGGTCTTACCCGTCCGTTGCTCACATGTTTTAACGTTTAACAGACCTAAATGTTCGAAAAAATAAAGGCAGGATCTCATAGGCTTGATGTGCGTTCGTTCATCCCAACACCACTGTGGTGTTTTGGATGTCATTGTGTCATTTGGATGTCGATACAGAAGGTAAGGCCGTTCAGAAATTCAGTTATTTTGAAGCAAGGAAAATCGTGCATAGCAGAAGGCTAAATGCCATGTCTTATGCACAGGTCCACAGGTTACTTCTCTAGCAATCACCTTCAAATCAAAGGACGTGGTAACAGAACTGGCGCCAGCCTTAGCGATATTAGTGGAAAGAATAACTGATCAGAAACTGAAGAACCGAACAACTAGGGACAGCAACCGAAAGTCGTCTAAAATAAAAGCCGACCAACCGAAACAAAAGTGTCTTACTCCACCGAAGAATGAGCCGTCGACTAATTCAAAGGTGAAAAAAATTCAAACGAAAATATAGAAGGCACCTAAGTTAAAGTTCTGATTGAAAAATTCCTAACTTCGGCACCTGCGAAATCGAAAATACTGATTCTGGAAAAGGAAGATTTGGAAAAAAACAACAATGAAGCCTCCGAAAGCACGGAGGCCTTTAACTGAGAAAGCGAGACACAAGTTCTCCCCAAATGTTCGAGCGATGAGTATATCCAATCTGGACTGCGTTGTACTTCTGAGGCGTTATCGGAGTCGGCGTCATCCGATGCCGGTAGCAGGAGATCCTTCGAGACACGGCGGAGGAACGGAAGACTCCATATTCGAGGGCTCAGATACAATGTATATCGACATCGAAGCCCGTAGGGAGATGGAAAAAAAAAGTAAAAAAGGATGGCTGAAAGGGAAACCGAGGCGATAGAATTTAACCAAAGATTAATTTTTATATTTCTATGAAGAATTTATTTTAATATAGGTTGTGTTTTTTATTTTTTGCATAACATGAGAGTTTTAAAATGTATTTTTTGATGTTCTTTGAACGTCTCCTGTTATAAGTGATGTGTAAAATATAGTGTTTCACACTATATTTTTAAAATCATTTTGTATGTTGATTTGGACAGTGTTATTTGACGAAAATTTGATTGTTTAATTTCACAACGTTTCGTAAGAAATGGTTATTGTTTTTAAGTGGCAAGGACCTTTTACAAAGTTGCCATTTTATGTTTCTTTTGGGGTTTTAATCCCATAACAGGTCTGTTTTTTTAAATGTACTCTACTGACAAGGCTAGTCTACTTACTACGTCACTCGTGTTTTTTACCGGGAAGGAAAAATATGTTTTTTCTTTTTTTATGTGGAAGGGGTACGACCATAGCAGTCGATGCCCCTAAAACTTAAAAAAAAAAAACAACTTTTTCTGTATATTTCATTTAATGTACATAAATGGACAAAATTATTTTGTCTATTAAGAAAACCGTATTTTATTGTGAATATTCGGAATAAAAAATCTGATTTTGCGAATTTTCCAGTTTTTGGAATTTCGAAGTTGTATCTCTTTGTTTTTTTTTTGTCTACATTTTGAGCATAAACTTTCAATAATAAATATCAATTTTTTAAATGTTAATTTGCTTTTAATAATATAAAAATACGATTTAGATTATAAAATTTATTATTCTTTATAGATCAGAATAAATATACATTTTACTATTTAAAACTGTTGAGGGTACCAATTAATTGATGATAGATATAGACTGAAACAAAAATATAAATTTATATATTTCAGATTTAGAGTCATATACGGTTGAAGTAGATTGAAAACTACCGCTGTATTTTCTAAGAAAATATCCTCTCTTCATTCCTTTTTTATATAAATGTTAGCTTCCTCTTGAGTAAAATATTAAGGTGATAAAGTAATTTCCTGGTCTGATTTCCGGCAGATAGGGGCTACTTAAACCACTGGAAAATATAAAAATAATATATGAAACAAGAGACAATTAAGGATTAGGATATAGTAAATTTTTTGTAGTTTGTAGTTTTTTGTAGTAGATTTATTTGAGAACAGAAAAGGATGATATAAATAACCTATGACACCAAAAATCTCTTTTTCATTTTTTTTTTTTTTTTTTTTGTAAAGATATTTTAATTTCAAATAAACAAATCACAATAAATTTTAATTTAATTATAATTTGAATGAGTAAAAGGAATTTCTTACAATAAAGTGAGTTCGTTAATTTTCTATTTTCAGTTAAATAAAGATTTATTTAAAAAAAAAAGAAAAAATACGTTGTAATAATAAGAAATGTGCTGGTTTATATTTTCAATTCAATCGGTAAACACTTGTTGAAGACACGACTGTACTACGTATTGTACTATTGCCCTATACGGTACTGAACATTAGTTATGTCCTGCACATTCAATTTAAGCGAAGTGAAGTGACTATATATCGATTCTTGGTAAGAGGGAAATTGAGTTGCAACCCAATTTCCGTAAATTTTCTCTTATCTCTGTTAGTATTATGAGTATATTTTCCAAATTGTTACCTACGACATGAACGTGTTTTGTATTGTCACTCGAACATTTATAGCTTATTCAAAAAATAATATTCTTCAGAAGTTGTTACTTAACTATAAAAATTATTTTATGCACAATTATTATTTTTTAAAAAAAAATTTCTTTTTCTTTTTGATATAATTCCAATTCTCACAAAATAAAACAGTGTTCCTTCAAAGTACTCGTACTTTCTATAGCGCAATTAATTTTCAAATTTATTCTGTATATACAATTAAAATTTTACATTTCATTGTTAATTAAAAAAAAGAAGAAAAAAATTAATTTTTATATATTAAAGTACAGCGGAATAAAAATAATGCAAGTATTTTAATGATTGCTAAAAAGTAGTTGAAACATTGTTAACAGCATGGATAGAAATTCAATTAATGATATTACAGTATTTCTGCTGCCGATAGAGGTATATTACTAGCTGAGTGTTTTATTAGATAAATTCTCATAGATTGAATCGTTTTCATAAAAATCTAATCGTATTGTTTTATCTTATAGCGTTCTAATAAAATGCTAAGCTCGTTATTATCAACGAGCGTTAATATTTATTATGGTTAAGTATGAAATTTAACATATCACTTGAAGCTACCCCAGAAATTCAAGATGATTTTTCAGTATAAAATCTGGGCTGTCAGAACAACGTTTGGTGCTCATTAATATGAATCATAAAGACTAATATTTAATAAATTAAAATGTTTAACTTATCCGTGTGCTTAAATATATGAATGCGTAACTTTTTAATAAAATCAGTGGTTATTTATTCTAAAAAAATAACAATATCCACTTCTATCAAATCGGGATAACAGAAGTATTTTTATGTAAATGATCACGACAGTTATGAGTAAGGACATACATTATTTAACAAATTAACGAACCATTGTAATTTATTTAAAATATAAATAAAAGATTTTCTTTCACTAGAAAATATTTGCCGATATTATAATATCGGTTAAAATAGAATAAAATATATCAGTGGAATTTTTTTTATTTCCATTTAACAAACACATAAATAAATAAAGGATAATTTTATATTAACGCTTTTTGAATTCTTATTTATTCATTAATTACTTTATTTAAAATTTTTATATATTTATTTTACTAATTATTAATTATACTTAATATTTTAAATTATTGTTTTGGAATTTAATAAAATTTTATTCTATTCTATTTTACAATTAATTACGTATTTTTTAATTTTCTTTTGAACAAGACTTTACTATGGTTTCTTTAAATAAATTATGAAAAAATGTCAAAGCAATTTAATTTTTTTTTTTATTTCCGAAAAGCTACCTATTAATTACGCGAAAATTTTTCATCTAACAAAAAACTTGAAATTTCAGGCTGTGTAACTGGAATATTATCGTTATAATTAATTTGATTTCAATTCATGAGAATATAAATTCATGATGTTATAAATTGAATTATAATATACAAAGTGTCCCAAAATGAACTGATGTTTACCGCCATTTCTTTTGTAGTAAAACCAGAGAAGAGATTTTTATATGCTGTTATCAATAAAAATTAAGATTAAATTATGGAAAGTATACACTTAAACAATGCGTAGAAATTTTAAACATAACAATATAACAAGTTGATAACAAGTTTTCGAAAAAATAATCTTTAGCGATAAGGCACATCTACTAAGACAGAAAGATACTGTCTTTGTCAATAAACAGAATTGTCAAATTTAAGAAAATCCCCAAAAAAATACTAATCCTGTAACTGTTTGGTGTCGATTTTGTACTGAATGATTGATTGGACCTTCCTTCTTATAGATGAAAATGGAGGTGCCGTTACTGTCAATAGAGTCAATATCGCGAGGTGATTTCAAACATTGTATGGCCTAAAATTAATGATGTGGAAGACAAGACGGTGGAACATGCTTTACTGCCAATGAAACCGTGCAGTTATAGTAAGAAATATTTAAAGATCATATTATCTCACACTGAAGTTTTTTTTGTTTAACCTCCGGAATCACCGTTAAGGTATATCTTCAGAGGATGAGATGAATGAATTGTAGCGTGTATGAAAAATGCCATGCCTGACCGGGATTCGAATCCGGGACCTCCGGATGTCCCAGTGAAGTGATGTGAATTACAAAAGATCATGTGCAAAGATCATGTGACTTGATATGGTCACACGTTTTTCATTGGGTTTATCTTAAGGATAAAGTGTACATGAACAAATCACAAACATTTGAGAAAAAACTGTACTTATTCCCAGTTTTTAACCAACTACAACATTTCAATAAGATTCTTACATATGTTTTATTAAGCCTAGAAAATGAAATAGTCTCAAAATTTAATATTGTGTAATACTGTAATATTGAGCCTATTGTAATATTTCAAAGTACTTTTAGTAAAAAATTAGTTTGAAAAATTTGAGGGTAAAAATAATATATTTTCTTATATTTCAAAAATATTTTTAGTTCATTCTTTTATTAGAAATCTTTTTAATTCGGTAATTACCTCCATCCCTTTTCTTATTACTATCATCAACATGCTGATTACTAACCACTTGAATTTTTTACGGGTAGTTTTTTCATCTTCTGCATTTTAACAGGTATATAAATTTTAAACAGAAATAAAATTGTAAAATGTAAAAGCTATATATTTTTAAATAAAAAAACAAAACTAACTTCAATAAAGTTAACAGTAAAAGCTATAAAAAAGTGTACATTTTATTAAATTTCAACTTTTTTATATCGATCTTAAATTTGTTAGTATTATACATTTGGAAGCGAATTAAGTTGAAAACCAGTTTAAATAATTTTTGAAAACTTGACCAAGTATTATTTTTTTCAAGTTATTAATGTAGCCGGCCTCCGTGGCCGAGTGGTAGCGTTTTGGCCTTTCATCCGGAGGTTCCGGGTTCGAATCCCATGGCATGGCATTTTTTACACACGCTACAATTCATTCATCTCATCCCTCTGAAGATATACTTAATTGTGGTTCCGGAGGTTACAAAAAAAAAAAAAAAAAAATGCAGATTATTAAAAAAATTGGTTTTTAACATTTGTAAAAAAATTTTTTAATTTTTTATAACCTTTTGTATTTTTTTAAAATTTCATAAGGAGATTAAACGGTGCAAAATAACAAAAAATAGATGATCACGGATAAAATAAAACAAGCAGTGTATTTTGCAGCAAGTTTATAAGTTTAAAATTACATAATAATTAATTTAATAGATCATATCAAAAAATGAACAGATAAGCTACTTCCTGAATAAAAAATCTGATTTGGATGCTACATGACTTCCTTGTACGAAAATCCAAAAAATAATACGACTCTCTAAGTTATAATTTTCAATTAATATTAAATATTCAGATGTTTCACCAAATCTATTACATATACACATATGTAGTAATCCCTATTAAATTACACTTACACATTTTTAAAAGTCCGTAAAATTTTATTTCACTAATAACTTCTAATTTTTTGTCATATTTTTTTTATCGTTATTATTGAATCATTATTTATTGTAATTTTTTCTTACAATCACGGGTTAAAAATTATTAACAAATCAGTATATTTAAATTATAAAAAAGTAAAAAAAAAAAAAAAAAAATTAAAAAAAGTTAAAAAAAAGAGATGAAGTTTGATTCGAACCGATGCATCCTTCCCTTGTAAGACGCAAATATCTCATTAATTAAAATTTTATTTGGCTATAACTCCGGAAGCAATGAAAATAAGTACCACCAATGATATATACCTTAGAAAAGCTCTAAAAGAGGTCTTGTAACTGCGGTTAAGAAGTCTAAAATCCAATTTTATTGGGATTCTGGGCTATTTTTTGGGATAATTTTAGTTCAGTTGATCGTAATCAAAAAGGAAGGTGCACAAGTAGATGTTACAACAGTTCTAAATCCAAAATTGAAACATGCTACGGCTGGTTTTTGAGTTATGCGAGATACGTACGAACATCACACCGAAACTAGTCAAAACGGATTCAGGGATGGTCAAAACAGATATTTCCGTTGAAATCTGAAAACCGAAATTTTTCGCGATTACAATACTTCCTTTGCTTCATACAAGGAACTAAATAAGTAACTGCCCCGTGATTTATTTGGATGATTCAAAGGAAACCATGGTAAAACAACATACGAATGATTGATGCTTATATTAACCATTTAAGATATAAGTACATGGAAAAAATTAATAGAATAACGGATGTTATTTTAGCATACATTTAAGTACAAAACTGAAACCATAAGTAATTTGAATTTGAAAGTCACTTGAAAAAGTGATTTTCAGAGAGAGGCTTCCATTGAAATCCTTCAAAGAACTGTATATGTATACAAATGTATGCGCATTTATACTAAATGCATGTATTTTATGCATAACTATGTGTTAATCATAAATAAGTAAATACAAAGATGAGACCAAGGAACACTGATAAGTTCAGAACAAAAAAACAAAAATAAGGGAAACACCAAAAAATAGTCTTATCAATCACATAAAGAACAAGTAATTAAACAAAAAAACTGTGAAACAGATCAAAGAACCAATAAAAATAACTGACGAAACGAAATGAAGAATTTTGATGTTATTTAGGAGATTAACTGCGAGCTAGTTCACATGTTTGTTAAGTTCTATTTTGTATCTTGTACCGAATCGACGTATTTCGAACGGTTGGCAATCCCAAAGAAGCATGTATTTTAGTGTTTTTTTCGCAAACCACGGCGCTTCTGTTATATTTCTCAATAGTTTATTATGGAATCGCTGTATGACTTCGATGTTACTCTCGCTTATTCAATAATTTATTAAATAGAACAATAAATTTCTCAAAACTTGAAACATTGTGTAAAGTTACAGGAAAATAATTCTGGAATTCATCTCATTTGGTATCTCATTGTGGTATTCATATCATTCGGCGGTATTCATAAATTTTAGGATTTATATTTGTAGTATTACTTCTATAATAATTCCACAGTTATAGTATCTTGTTGGTATATTATTGGTTTAATATATCTAATTGGTTTTGCAACAACATTGCAGTCATATTTGAAAAAAAAAAAACTAGAAAAATGAAGAAAAACTGGAAAATGAGGTGCGATAAAAAATATATAAACTGGTTTATCTTGAGGAAAAGAAAGAAAATAAATATCTAATTATAATAATTTGGATGCCGATTTTCTGGATATCCAACGAGCCATCGGTATTGGTTGCAACCTCCTAGAAACTTAAAAAAAGTTATACTTGAAAAACTTGAAATACTATTTAAAAACAGCTTTACTTCTAGGAGAAGTGTATTTTTATAGATTTCAGTTTTTATTGGAGTTTGTAGTTGATATTTTGAAATTCTTATAGCACAAAACATATTAAAAATAAGATCTATGTTAATATAATCATAACATAAAAAGACTGAGAAATTTTTTAAACGGTCAACCGTGAACTACGAGTATAATGCAATGATGTAATGACTTGCATCCAGGGCCATCAACGAAAAACCTCATGAATTTTTATCTATCCCTAAGGAATGGTCGATACGAAAAAATTAATGGATCTGCTCAGATTTTGTGTTTAAAACGATTGCGTGATCTTGCACCTTATAAAAGACGATCAACATTAAAGCAGGTATAGATTATAGATTTTTTTAAAGAAAGAATAGTATTTTTAAAGATAAATTTTGACTGCTAAATTATTATTTCATTAAACACTGCAATTTTCTCAATATCCTGCCTCCGTGGCTGAGTGGTAGCGTCTCGGCCTTTCATCGGGAGGTCTCGGGTTCGAATCCCGGTCAGGCATGGCATTTTTCACACACGCTACAGTTCATTCATCTCATCCTCTGTAGATATAACTTAACGGCGGTTCCGGAGGTTAAACAAAAAAAAAAAAAAAATTTCTCAATATTCTGTAATTTTTAAGAAATTATATTTTTTATAACACATATTAACTAACTCAATTTCTCTTAGTCTTTTATAACTTTTCTTTTAATAAATTTCTAATTACATTTTTTGTAAAATAACACGGTAGTAAATTTAATTTTATTTCTAAAGATATTTGTTAATTCTGATTCTTTCATTAGTAAATTTATATTTCTTGAATTTTTTATAATCTATTACTATATTGAAATTTTTTTTATTATGTTGTACATATGTTTGGAATCTCCTTTTAATTTTACTTGTGTATATTTATTTTTTTAATGATTTTAATACGTTTGATGAACAGATTTCAATTATCCTGATTTCTGATTATCCGTATTTGGCCTTACAAAGGTCAATAAAAGAAAATTATAAATTATATTTTAACAGGAAAAATATTTTAAATCATACTTTTATGTTTATAAACGAAAAGTAAATATTACCTTTATTTTTTAATATAATAAAAAAAAATTATACATTTAAATATGAGATCATTTCTTAATTAAAAAGACTTTACTTAAAAAAAAAAAATTATTTTGACATTTATCAAAATTCTTACATTATTATGAGATATATTACAATAATTATAATCTGATTGTAAAAGGAAAATCCTATTATCATAATAAATACAAAAATAATTTGTTTTGTTTTCTGAAAAGAAAAACAAAAAGGACAAACGTAAAATGACTGGATGAAAAATGATTGTTACGTAGGCTGTTATAATAGGATTCTGTCATACGCACACTTTACCGCTGTTCATGAGTTGTGCAAAGCGAAATTGATTTTTATGTTATTGCTATTATTGTAATCACCATTTTCTTCTGATTTAACTGTTTTCATTATTATTTTTTAATTATTTTTCTTTAATTTCAAAAGTTTATTTCATATGTCTCAAACAATGAATACAAAATTTACATTAAAATGAAATCTGCTTTTTCATTTCACGAAAATTATAAATTCATTTTTATCTTCCTAAGTGATTTAAATAAAATAACTGACACCGATCAAACGAATTGTTATATGTATTAACACCTTTCAAAATCATATTGCGAACCGGTGTTCAATTACACTAGAACTGAGTTTTTTCAAGGCAATACATACACCTCTGTATGTTTGTATAAATGTTAGGATTTATTTTATTTCCAGACTTAGACATGCAGTATAACTATCCTTAATAAATAAATATGTAATAAATATTTATTTAGATTAGTGATGATGCATTAATGATGTATTGTATAGATTATGCCAGTATAAGATAAATTATAAATATAAAAACAAATTAAAATTAAGAAATAAGTGTAATTAAGGTCCATATTAATTATTTAAATACAAACTCATGAAATAATAAAAAAATATACTACAAAATAATTCACAATTCACAAGCTTCTATTGGAAATTATTTTCAGTAATAAATGTGCATAAACGGGTGTAGATAAATCGATTTTTTTGTTGTTTATTTAGAAAATCATGGACAGTCTAATACTGTTTGTGTAAAAAGAATTAATTGAATTTTAAATAAACTGGTGGGGAGAATTTTCAAATGCAATTTATTAAAAAGTGACATAAGCGTAATAAAGCCCTTTTTCATAAGCCAAAGTATTGTGTTGAGTTATTCGAACACAATTCGCTGTCGGGTTTGGTAAAAGTGAATATTATAATTATAATATAATATAATTATAATATTCAAAGAATAAGTAACTATTCTTTTTAACAGAGATTGCACATTCAAAATTATAAACACAAGGATAACTAAACATATTTCATTTTCTAAATAAAGATTACGTGATTCATACATACGGCCGCCATAGAATGATATGACAGCCTATTTCATATAGACACATAATCTATATGATATGAGCTTAGCATTTTATTAAGGCGCTAGACAGTAAATAATTTTGTCATAACAGTATGACTTGATTTTGTTATAAATTTGATCATTGGCAAAACTATTATCGTTTAATAAAACACTTAGAAATTTTGTTTTATAGTTATTGTTATCATTAATAGGAATTTTATTCATTCGATCAACAATGTTACGTCTATGTTAGAAACCAAATGCAGTGGTTTTATCCGTATTTAAAGTTAAAATCCGAGGGTTTACAGGAGGAAGATAGGTTAGTTTAGGGTAAAAGAGGGAGTAACTTCGCGTTACGACGTAAAAAAAAAAAAACAATAATATAGGGAAAGTATAATAAAAGGGACGAAACGTGGCGATTACCAGGGCACGGGAGGCAGCCTGATTGCAGAGGATGCTTTGGTCCAGGACGCAAGCAAGTGTGTCCTGGGTGTTCGGGGTACTTCCGATGAAGCATTCGAGCCCCTCTTAGATTTGAGAGGTCGCGACTGGGTGGGGGAGAGGGCACTCGTGCATTCTTAAATGCGCATGCCGCCCCTTTAGGCTAGGTGTAGGGCGAGTAGGGCAGCCTCTTGGAGGAGGATCGTGTCGGCTTCCCACAAGCGGGGAGTCGCCGCGCTTTAAGGATGCCAAAAGGACCCCGAAGGGGGCTCCGATGTAGGACCCCAAACGGGAAGGGTACCAGGCAGGGGTAATCTGCTGCCACGACACCCAGGGCTGGCTGATGTTATGCAGAGAGGCGATTCCGGCCGCCCCTGGGAGGGGAAGGGAGAAGATATTTTAGAGGGGGAGAGAGCCCCACACGACGGCTGGTAGAGCTTTTTTACTCCTCCTACGAAAAAAAAAATAAATAAATAAAATCCGGGCTATAAAAACCAACAACTAGTGAAAGATTTTTGTGAGATTTGGGTAAAGTTTTGTAAAACTTATATTTTGTCTTTTAATGTTTATTTGAATGTAACAATAAATACAATTAGAAATCAAAGAAACGGGAATCACAGAAGAATAGACCACAATAAGAAGAATTTAGAAGATGTTACATTAATTGCAGATTTAGAGCATATAGGTAGCGAAAGTACTGTGCGCCGCTGAGCAGGTAAGTACGAATGTTGGGTCAAGTATGCCTTGTGATAGTTTCGCATCTATTTAGTTGGCATTAAAACATAAAAAATGATGAAAAAATGGATAATACGATGAGAAAATTAATCAAGAACATTCTTTTTTTTATATTAAATAGTCTTTAATATTAAATTTTGGTGTTTAATATTTCATTAAGTAAGAGGTATTTCAAAAATGTGTTCTTGAATAAATAATTCAATCAAGCATGCGATGATTGTAATCATTTATAGGTTTTCAAATGTTTAATACGAATAAAAATTCATCTGCCTTGTTTTTAATAAAAATATTTTCAATAAAGTTGTAAGCTTCTTTAAACTATGTTTAATCTGTAGAAGGGATTAAGTAATGACCACAAAATTCTACTGTCATTGGCCACAATTGAAATAACTTCTTTTTTTTCATTGACATCCAAACATCGATCATATGAGACTGTACTCGATTGTATCTCTAATACAGCTGACCTAAAATTTTTGTATTTAAATTTCGTGTTCAAAAAACATACAAAACTACCAAATGTTTCTGTTAATTTGGGTCGTATATATTTCAATTTAGTTTAGAATCTCAAAACAGGGTTAAATAATTCTTGTGAATTAATGTTTTGTGACACTTTTCTTTTTAGCTCTAGAATTTCTACCAGAAATTTTCGTTTTCCCTTGATGTACTCTGTGTAATGAATTATTTTACACCACAAATTACATTAATTTTTTTGCTTAATAATATTCATCTCAATATTACTTATGTTTACAGTACATATACAGCGACTGATACACAAGTGGCACTCATCTCAGTTTTTTCTCTGAGAGTAATGCTGTTAATTATCCAGCCAGATTGTATGGTAAACAGAGTAAAGGTGTCATTTGCAGGATTAAAAATCACCTAAATTTTGTTGTGCTTGGCATATTGACCAACAATAGTATATTTAGTTTAGTAAAGAAAGTAACGGGGATACAATTAATTCGCTTATTTTCTACTACTCTTGATATAATTTGTGCTCAATCCAACTACATTCATTTCGTGTGATTAACCTTAATGAATTCATTCAAGTAACTCTGGTAATTGCCGCTTGTATAACGGTTGATTTTTATGCATTACAGAAATAAAAAAAACAAAATGGGTATTATTAAGCAAAAAATTTATATAAATCTTTCCATGAGGTAAAATGCGTTATATGGAATGCAACAAAGTAAATAACACTACTTAGATAGGAATTTTGAGGCTAAAAATACGACACAGATGTCATATGATTCGTTTATTCTGTACCTAACAGACAAGTAGTTTTAAATACGTAATGGATATAATTACACTTGTATACCAGTTTTTTTCTAATACAGGAACATAATAAACTCGACTGCTAATTGATAGTTCGCACACTATAATGAAGTATCGTTTAGAAAATTTCAATTCAAGTCAATAAATCAGTTGAACAATCGACCAGTTGAAGCTAACTTATCAATTCGTGTAATTCAGAACAATGCATCGGAGTTCAAGGAAGATCCTTTTTGCGGTTCTGTTACCATATTTAATAAATTACCTCAACTCATTAAAAAAACATCTTGCCGTCAATTTATTTGAAATACAATTAAAGAAGTTTCTTTTACAGATATAATACTAATGTGTCTATTATTCTTTAAATAATCTATAGAAGTAATTTATTTAAAAGCAGAATCTGAACTTTCTGTATATGTTTTTTTGACATGTTCAATTTCCTTCTAAATTGTTATCTTGTGCTTCAATTTTATTTACCTTCACATTCTTCATAATAATTTAATTTATTCATTATTTTAAAGATGTAGTATGGCGTATAACAAATTAAGTCTTTTTTAATTTTATAATTATTTCAGACGTTATGCTGACGAATTTCTTGCAGAATTTCACGTAATCAGTTCAGGCATATGTTTTTATAAATTTTATATTTATTAAATTATTTTTTTAATTCAGTTAACGTTACTTATTGTAAATTTTCTAAAATTAAATGCTCTATATATTTTATTTGTTTAGTAGCAATTTAACAAAGTTATTGTATATCAAACCTCAAAAACTGTCTTTTGTTTGACTTTAATTTTTTTTTAATTACAAAATGTAAGCTACAGTTTTGGGAAATTATTTTTTTCACTGCTTTTTTCAGGATAAAATTCATATCTACCTATGAAAAAGTCATATCTAACTATAAAATTTACCCCTTAATTAATCTAAGTTTCAAGAATTTCAATATGGCTTCATTTCACCATGGAGCAGAAATCAGGGCGAAATTTTTCCCAAACTGTAACTTGAAAAGGTTCGGGCTACTGTATGACGTTTTTTTTAATTCTGAATTGTAGAACATGAATTTGTAAATAATTCAATCAGTTTTTCATGAGATATTCTTTATAATAGTATAATTATTTATCCGAAGAGAATAAATTAAAATTTCCCCAAGTCCCTAAATAAGAAATATAAAAAAACAAACAAACAAAAAAAAAATATATATATATATATATACATATATTTATAAATTTAAATGTTTGTATGGATTAATCCATATTAATGGTTTAAATAAAACAACTGATCAAATGAGAACGAGAAAAATACGAAAGGCTAAAAAAAGGAATTTAACAAAAAGAATATCTCAATAAAATTTACAATCAGGCATTACAATACGGTAATCAAAATAGAAGATTTGTACGTATCAGAATGCATTTCATTTTGAAATCAGATTCAATAAATGCAATATAAAAAATGAAAACCCTAGAAAAATTCCTAACTATAACCAAGAAAAATAGGTGAAAACGAATACAAATTCAGAACTTAAAACGAGTTTTACAAATATCAATGATACTGAGAAAATATCAGAATCTATTAGAAAAAAGTGCCGCTTTATGTAAATAAATTGTAATAAGTTCAGACATCAATCCTTCAACCGAATTAATAACAAAATGAATAAAAAACCAATGGACTTCAGTGATTCAGAAAAACTTAAAAGGAATGAAAATATCTAAGGAATAATACAAGAAGAACATTCACAGAAAGTAGTAAAAGATTTCATTGGTTTCCAAAAGAAGGAGAAAAACAGAAACTAATAATGATTGGTCAGAATGGTGAAGGAAAAAACAAAGCCAAAGGGGAAATGGAAAATTAGAAAAGTAAAACCTTAAAAAAAGAAGAAACGAATGCAAATGTTGCTTCACTTGATCCTCAGTGGTTAACAAAAATTAAATAATTTCTTACCATAAAAAAATTATTTCCACTTTAATATTTTGTTAGGATTTATATGGAATAATAATAATAAAACAGAACAAAATATTTTATTACTTTTATTTGTTTCAACAGAAAAATAATGTTTTTAAAAGAAAATACTTATATTTAAATCATTTTAAAATAATTATTCCATCACTTTCGTTAATTACGTAAATGGTTTAGAAAATACTGAACCTTTATAAGGTAAGGAACGCCTGAAGATAATGATTTTGTTGAAAAGCAGAGCAGAGTAAGATGGTTTCATATGGAGAGTTATTTTTGGCAGAAGTTGGCACTACTGGCTCACTGATAATTTATTGCAAAGACCTCCTCTTTTACTGTACGAGACGGTGAATACGGTCGGGGTATGGAGAAGAGATGGTTGGTCGGAAGCACTGTACAGTATTCATCACCGACGCTTTCTTCATTTTTACGCATGAATTAGCAGAACGCTGTTTCCTCCTAAAACTGAGATCTTCTCTTTCACTCCCTAAAGCATTCATCTCTTACTCCCTCTCCCTACAACTCTTTCCCAACATTCAGATAGTGAAAATACTGAAAATCTATTTCCAAAAAGCTTTCTCTTTCTCTTTTTACTTCACCATTCATTCCATTTAAATCGGAGCAAAAAGTGAACGACAATAGATATAACAAAAAGTGATTTTTGCACTTCATTTTAATACATTTTAAGCCGTATTTTACATAAGGTACTGTAATAATAAACCGAGAAATGTTTATGAAAAACCGTTTTTCTTTTATTTTAAATAAATCAGCTTACATTTATATACAGTAATAATAATATTATTTTAAGAATTAATTAATGTTAAAAATTCATTAGAAAATAATTATAATCAAACAAATATAAAGTTGTAGAGTTTTTTTTATAAAGGATACATCATTACAAAATAAAGCTTTATTGTACCTTATAATAGAAAAATAATCTAATAATATTAGGTACATAATATTTCGATAAAAATATAATTTTATTAATTATTTTTTATTATTTTTTCATAAAATATATTTAATACATAGCATTTATATACACTAACCTTATAGATCTCCAGAAACTGCCTAAAGATATTCACAAATTTTTTTTTATACATTTTTTCACATTGCAATTTAATATTTTAATTTTATTTTTTATTTTTTATTTGCGTCAGATATTAAATGTATTTTATTAATAACAAATACATTCGGAAAAAGACTGCATAACTTTTCCGGCTTCAACCTTAACAGACTTACGTTTAAATAAATCAGTATTGACAATTTAAATATTAATATCTTTATTATTTTTATTTAAAATCAGTCAAATAAATTATGAAATATAAATAGAAAACAACGATTTTTGAAGTCGAATTTAGATAAAAAACTAAGTAATTATATTTCACTAGCTGATACCTCACTTAAAAATTAATAACCTGTTGCATATTTCTCTTATAAGGAAACATTTTAACTAAATCTTGTGCATGATTATAAAATCTATTTATTGATGTTAGAAGATAACTAATAAGCCTACCGGGCTGGTCTAGTGATAAACGTGACTTCACAAATTAGCTGATTTCTAAGTCCAGAGTTCTAAGTTAAAATACTAGTAAAGGTTACTTTATACGAATTTGAATACTCGATCATGGATACCGGTGTTCTTTGGTGGTAGGGTTTCAATTAACCACACAGGCGTGGTCGATCTGAGATTGCATAAGACTACTATTTCATTCACATTCTTAAATATTACCCTCCATTTATCCTCTGAAGATACCTTAGGTAGTTGCAGAAGCTAAACAGAAAATAGAGAGAAGAAAACTAATAAATTTTAAATCGGGTACTGCCTTACCCACTTATCTATACAAGTGTAGACTGGAAATGATGCATTTTAATAACTATGAGCTTGTTTTCATGCATAACCTTTGTCTTCTACTTTAACAATTTTTGTTATATCACTGTTTATTATTTGATTTGAACAACTAATCTGTCATTTTGTTTACAATAAAGGCTTATTTCATCTAAAAGATCATCTAAACGATATCATTTAGATTTCAGCTAAAAGATATTAGGTATAAAAATTGTGGAATTAAGGGGTAAGAGCGACTTCATGAACACTTTGTCCGTGTTAAACTACTACTCAATGGGATAAGTTCTACGTGCTGAGTCCTCTTACGGCTTTACATTGCATCCGGGAGAACTTCTTCGAGGAAACTTTCATCCCAAGCAACAGAAGACCCAAGTCATCCTAACATGGCTGAGGATTGGGCACATAATGCTCACCCACGTCCACATATTTGGGTCTCCTCAGCAGAACTGTGAGACGTGCAATGTAAAACAATCAGTAAACCATTTACACCTAGATAGCACAATGTTGGGAATATTCGTTGTCAATTATATCTGGGATCAGATGGAAAGGAAGAAGTGCATCTAAAGACTGTTGCGGCTTCTCTATGATATTGGGATGAACTCAATTTAGCAGTTTTGCTTACTTAAGATCTCTTATGGAGTACTACTATGTGCCAGTGAAAATAGTCTAGCGGTCATGTTCCTGTTTAGATATTTCTTTTCCAATGTTTGGTGTTTATTGCCTAATAACTTATGAACACTTTATTTTATTAAAGTCGCTAATGACACTTATCGTTGATGCGACTATAAACAAACAATAAAAAATATATATATATATTTGTTAGTCGACAAAAGTAATATTTACAAAACTATTAATGATTAAAAAATGTTAATCGACGACATTTATGAATTATCAAAAGTAAAATTTTCAAAATTATTTATTTTGTAGATGATGTTGGGTACATATATATATATATATATATATATATATATAATTTCATTACAATATCTAAATCCGTTATCAAGACATAAATTTTTATTGAAAAAAAAAAAAAAATAATAATAATAATACGAGGGTAAGTCAATATTTATCCGCAACTTAGTTATATTTTTGTTTATGTTGGTAGTACTATCGTTTTGCGTCGATGACGCATACTTTGTTTATTTTTTGTTATGTCTATGCAAGTTTCAAGCTGCTAGGTTAGTTTCGTTATCGCTGTCGTGCTGTTAAT
>JAAAKQ030495374.1:0-41260 GCA_010016005.3 Zanna intricata | reverse complement strand
TGTTTTGCAAACTTTATGGGGAGCCCAACTCTTGTCCTGATCCCCAACCTTTATACTAAAGTAAGCAAGATAAGCTTATTTTACGAATCTGTTTATATTTTGTCTCTGCTTTATAGTAACATAGCTTCCACAGAATATGTCTGAATCGTTTAAACACTTCCATGAACTCAATTTATTTATTCAAACGTCACTTCACAACTTAAAACTCAATTCACTACACACTCAGTAATAACATAACCTCAAACAAGCTGTGTCATCTAGTTGTGGAGAGGGAAACAGCAAACTGCGCTCTGATCAGTGATGCCAACTACCAATTTGGTATTGATGAGAATACCCTCTCATATAGACAAAACATGTTAAAATGTAATAATATCATGGCAGGTTGTATGAAAACTATACATGTTAGGCAAATCAGACTCCATATTTGGATTCAGCAATGAAAATACTTTGAAAATAACATAAAAGCATAAAAAATGTTGCAGAGTGGTGTTATTTTTTCAAAATTCGTTAGGGGATGGGAAAATATAGCGAAAAAACAAATTTCAGCTAAGTAAGCTTACTAGTAGAAATTTCATAAAATCCACTTATCAAACAAGCATCATTTATTTTGATTCTAAAAACATTTCTATTAATAATCATATTATAATAAGCATCATATAATATATTATATATATATATAATACAATATATTACTTTGTTTGTTTTATAATACCTTTATAATTATTACAATCTAGTTGTCAGCACTGCTTTAAATACGTCAGGCAACAATATAATTACTTTTAAATTCTACTTCATCTAAAAACATGGCGTTAATGCAACATCTGCAATAGTGTTAGTAAAATGTAAATATTTAATTTACAGATATTAAAAATAAATTATTATAATTATATATTATGATGCATGATATTTCATCTGGAAGTTTTAAATTTGATATTATAAAGAAAGTTAACATTTTTAATTTATTCTAAAGGCTTAGTTGTAATAACAATATAGAAGATTAAATGTTAAAAAATAGAGCAACTCCAATTCATTTATATTTATAATAATTAAATATTAGTATTATTACTCTTATCATTATTATTTTTATTATATATCTTCTAACACAGTCATACTAAAATGAAATTACATATTATAAAATATAGCATAAAAAAATAATGCTTTATAAAATAACACCTATTATTATAAAATACAAAAATAAATGAAAACTATTGTAATTTTAAAATGGAAAAATGTTTTTACTTCATTCACTCAGAAATATTGATGAAAAAATTTCTTAAAACTTACACTTCATTAATTTTAAAGATTAATTAAACTAGTACAATTTAACATGAATACAAAAAAGCCTATAGGAATGATTAATGTGGTCATCTTCAAAATAAGTAATAAAACTAAAATAAAATAAATAAAAATAATTTTAAAATATATGTAATAATAAAAAAAATCAGGTTCTCTTTCTGAAAAAAATACAACTCACCAATTTTTTTACAATAAAAAAAAAAAAACAAGATTATAGGTCATGACCTATAATTATTGTTTTAAACCATGGCTTAAAACAATTCTAGAATACTCATGGTTTATTATAAATAATTTCTTTTTAATTAGAAGTAAAAAATAACAATTTCACAAGGTCTTTTACAAAATAATTATCAAACTGTTCATTGAACATATCCAGAACTACAACAGAAAACACATATTGAAAAATTACATGTTCATGTAAACATTAAATTTTTTCTAAAATTTAGAAAAAATAATAATATAACTTAACTAAAGAATATTAGAAAACTGATTTTTATAAAAATCATATATCATAAAATATATGCTAATTTTGTTTGTAATATGTACATATTACAAACAAAAAGAAGAATCTGGACTTGTACTGCTGGCACACATGCTGTCAATGACAAGGTAAATATTTGCAATCAATCATAATCTAGGTACGTAAATTGCTAATGATTTTTTTAAATATTTTTATTATTTAGTTCCTACCTTCTTTTAAACAAGTACTGACCATTTATAATTGAATGCTAATTTTACTATTATGCGTAAATAATTATTTTTTTTATGGTTAATAGTATAACATCATGTTTTTGATAATGCTGTTTTAAAATTGTTTTTATTATAGAATTACATTATGGTAAATGTATAGAATTTCTCAACAGCACTCAGTGATTTAAAGAGAAATACCAAAATTTTAGTTCCAATTTTCAATATCATCATTTTTAAGTTATGTTTTTTTTATTATTTATACATGAACTTAAATGATTTTTTTTTTCATTTTGTATTCTATTTACTAATTTCACTTGTCTGGGGGAAATTACTGAACCAGTCTCAAAAACTCCTTTGTTTTAAAAGGGTTACTTTCCCTTAAGCCTCTGTTGTAGGCTCTCTCTCTTTCTCTGTTTAGCTTCCAGAACTACCGTAAGGCATTATTTCAGAGGATGATACATATGAATGTGAATGAAAAATAGTCTTGTACAATTTCAGGTCAACCGCTCCCGAGAAGGTGGTTAATTGAAACCCAACCTCCAAAGAATACCGGTATCCATGATCTGGTATTCAAATCCATATAAAAGTACTACCTTTACTAGGATTTGAATCTTAGAACTGTTGACTTTGAAATCAGCCGATTATAATGTCGTGTTAACCACTAGACCTAACCACTAGGTGGGTTGTGTCGGTTTCGTAGCAATTATGTTACTCCAAATATTCCCACGTAATTAACTTCTCCTTTGCAACCCCTTCCTAAGAAGAAGAAGTATAAATGAGTAAGATGAACAGCAATATAAATAAATAAAGTCTGTTTAGGCAACAAATTGTTTATTCAAAGCTTTGGAATCCAATGTATAATATACCTATTACACACATGAAAACCCTGATTCTCCAGCTAGTTTTCTAGCTTTCTATTTTTCTTATTATATAAAAAAACAAATTTATGTGAAAAAGGCATCTACCTATCTATTTCCTACTCATTAAAGAAAAATACTGTTTAACAAAAGGCAAATGACAATAAAAATAGCATCTGGCATATACATCAAAAATTCATTTACACATTTGAAAAATTTCATCTGCCTGCAACTAATTTTTTGCAATCTTTCATGGACACAAAGCATGTAAATGAGTTTGACTCTTAGATTACACATAAATATGTGATTAAAATATTCTTACAAAATAAATCCCATATCGAAAGTAAAATTAATTGAACAATTTATACAAAGATTAGTGGAAACCATTAACTTGATCAGACCACTTAATAATTATAGCAACATAATGTATAAAAACTTTTCCTTAAGCTTCCATTAAAAAAAAAAAACATACCCATACAAAGAATGACTGTGAATATTCTGCCAAATCCTTTTTTCTAATAGAAAAAAAAAATTACAAAATAAATCTTTTTACCTCATTTTTCGTTTTTTATCATTAAATATTAATCTTTTTAAATATTCTAAAGTCAAATAATAAATATTGTATTTCCACCTGAACACACAAATAATCATGCAGTTAAGTTCAATAAATTTATGTAAAATCCTACATAAAATAGAATGTATGCCTAACCTAACAAATATAATCAAGAAATAAATAAAATTTACGAATGCTAAAAATAGGATTACCATCTTAAGTAGTAAAAAAACAATGAAACACAAAAATATTCATGAAGTTCAACCTTCCTAATTTATAATAGAGTTTAGATATTATTATAAACCTAAGTAAAATATTTTACTTTCAATATATTTTTTCTTTTGTTTTTACAAACAAAAACTTCAAAAAAGTTTATTAAAAGGTAAATATTACCTACATGCATTGCATTAGAAAAAAAAATACATACAAAATTAAAATAAGTTATTCCTAACCACAATTGTTTGAAAGAGGAATAGTTAAACTAAAAATATTGTACTAACCTATTTATGAATAAGTAATAATTTAAATTTTGAAAAATTAAATGTAAATAATAAAAACCTCAATATATATATATAAATTTATGTTCCTTGATTTTTAATTACATTTATGAAATCCTTAATTATTTTCAAAATGTTTTTTCATTTGTTCTTCTGTTATGAAAAAGGAACTTTCAGCTTTATATAAAAAAAAAATTAAACATATTCCTAATCATATTTTGCAATCAGCTCATATCTTATTCAAACAAAATTATACTTTTTTTTCTATTATTCACTAGAATAGCATTTACAAGAAAATTAAATTAGAATTTTCATTACACATTCTAAATGTTTTTTAATAAATAATATATTTAAAAAATACAAAATTTTTATTTGTACAAAATTATGAAATTTTCTCAAGAGGGACGTACTTCAAAAAAATAAATGTAAATAAAACTGCACCAAAATTCCATAATAAAAATTAATTTTCTAACAGATATTGAAAGATTGATTCATTGACATAGTCAAAATGACATAAGTATACCAAAAAATATAAATTTCATTTTATAAAATTTTAAATAAGAAGATCACAGCCTTTGCATATCAATGTAACATAAATAAAAAGAATTAATGAAAAATTAAATGATGGTTTACAAATGTAAAAACAACATTATTAACAGTCACAACTATCATTAAAATGACTATCAAACAAAAATAATAAACAAACCTGAAAATAATTATAGTTCTGTATGAGTAGTTGGGAAAAAAATGTAGAAATAAGAAAAAAAAACAAATATCACTTTTATGGTAACTATAGTACTAATAAAATAATATTAATTATACTACAACACAACCAAGCTTATCTTAAATTAAAAGTCAACTGAAATGCAGCCAATTCAAGAATATACTCTGCGAAATGGGGTTTGTAGGATCAAAATTGGATAAAATCTTTAAAAATTCATATCCAATTAAGTAATTAAGATAAATCAATAATTAAAAAACAGAATAAATGACACTTTCTACATGATTATATAAAATAAAATACAGCTTTTTAAATTTGGTAGCACCACTTACAACAAATGTCAGAATAACCAACTGACTACATAACCTACAAAACTTAATATGCAGTTCCATGAACTTTAAACTGTCAGCTTTACAGTGTAGCTCCCTTCATGTTATTATAACAAATATATATGCTTTAGTTCTTTTTTTTAAATTTACCAATCTGATTTTTTTGTTTTATTTATTGTGTGACATCTTCAAAATGTACATACATGGCTGATTTGGATCGTGCAAAACTGAACATGCTGATAAATTATCATACTAACCCTCGACCCAAGTCTAACAAGAAGAGCCTACAAATCAATTTGAACCTGCTCTGCTGGCATTACAGGTAGAAGCATTAGACTAAGCTGCATAAGATTATATTATACCTTACACCGTTCTGTACCATCACTTCAAGAACAATTATTTAAAATCCAACAGGGGCAGTCTGCCTTAACAGCTGCAGAAGAGGAGTTTATTGCATCAGGCAATGTACTTTTTGCAGATTGGGGTTATTACTTTTGACTGTACAACTTTACATCAAAGGCTTTCTTTTTTTTTCTAAAAAAGAAAGCCTTTTTAAAAAAGGTTTAAAGCTGGCCAAACGTCAAAAAGTAAAAAAAAAATATTAAAAAACATCTAATTCTTTATAATCCAGAAGCTTAAGACATGCCATATTATAGTAAAGTTATTTTGAGATAGTGGATCACTTCCACTGGGCATGCATGATATCAAGCATGCAAGCAGTAATGAGCTCGCATTTGCTACTAATGTAGTGCGACAATAAATGTAAAATTTTAGTCTATTCAGATAGTGGTGTTAAACTTTTACAATTAGATTTAAAAAGAAAGTATATTAATGCATCACTTAATGAGAATAGTTTCTCAAAAATAAAGCATATTGCACATCTAAAATTTATATTTTTATTCTAAACTGCTGTTAAATAGTATTCATAAATAGTATTAAATAGCATACTTTTAACCTGTCAGACCTTGTCAGTCAAAAATTGTAATTATTTGTAATGAATAAATATTGAATAATTAAAACAAAACTAGAGGAAACTTATTTAACAAACTAGAAAATGGGTCCTGGGAAACAAAAAAGCTCTGTGCTTAAGAAGGTGCTTCCACGGCAGCTTTCTAACTCTTACATGATATGAATATAAGTTGAGCTGAAATCATAAAGGCAGGATTTAAGTTTGTGAGATGTCACCATCCATACCATTATAAGAGACAGAAAGAGTACTATCTGAAGAGGTAACAAATGTTGTATAGGCGTTAAATAAAAGTACAGGTTAATCTCTAATCTAACTTTTAAAAGAGGGACAGACGAAGCAAAAATAAATTTGGACAAAAAATAAAGTATTATGATAGAACTAGGTAATAATGCAACTGTAGAACTGTAAAGTGACCATAAAAGTGAAACTGCAAATAAAGCTGAAACTGAATGTGTCCATGTAACTGTTCATGTAAGTTAAGTAACATGTGTCCATGTAAGTTTTTTTAATGTCAGCCTGCTTTAAACAATTTTATAATGATGATATAGACATGACTGGAGGTTTATTAAAGTCCAAAATGTTACTGAAACTAATAATCAAATGTTTGTGAAAACACACTGGCAAAAAAGATGTATTTTTGGTATTTCTTTACATTGAGGATTATTTTGTGACAAATCAGCAATAAACTAAATGATAATGGTGCCAGTCCAAATCTATAGAAGACAGCATCAATTTAACGTTGATGTGACCCATCTGGAATAATTTATAGATGCTCTTTCAAATTTTATTGTTTTTATTATTTTTTAATAATTTTGTTAAAATTTTATTTTTATTCAAATACTATAAAGTTACTATTAAAAACATAAATGAAAAATTCAAAAGTTAAAATAATTATACTCAAACATGCAAACAATCATGACACTGTATACGTATTTTAACTTTTGATTTAATTATAATACTTTAACTTCAGATGATGGTTTGAAAAACCCATAAGATCTAAAGTACTTAACACTTATATGCTGGTAAGGGAATATATCACTTATTTACTTCTAATTATTCTTTACACTATTTTTATTACTTATAGTTTAACAAATGAAACATGTTTCAAGTGTAAAAACCACTGTATTTTTTAATTTATTTCTTTTGAGTATTTACCAAATATTAGAAAAAATGTGAAAAAAGTGGTCCAAGGTATAGTTTCTGGGTTAAAATTACTTATTTTTAATTTATATTATTTTATATTTGTCCTAACTTTTGGATCACAGCACTAAAAAAATAACTAATTAATGATCATCAAGATAAACAGAATAATGTATGGGTTGGAAAACTGAGATTAAGAATTAAAAATTAACAGATTAAAATAATTACTTATCTCAAGCCATATGATTGAAAATCATGGTTAAACTTGAAAAGTGATTCTCTTCAACCCATTTCATGATATATAAAAATATATAGTATATTAATGTTAACAGCTTTTGTGATAATGGATGAAACATTAATTATGTAATAATTACTCTCTGAAAACTCTATATGGTATTGTTAATATAAAAATAACACGTATATTTTAATAAAATACCAAGAGGTTGCCAGTGTTTGAGAATTATGCAATGTTTAAAGTGGGAAGGAATGATGACAGTTTTATTACAGACAAGAAAAAATATAAAAACATTAGCGAGTGGCCTGTCGAATGATACGGGGTGCCTCTGATGAACTTTGCTTAAGGTGTTCGAATTCAGGCCATAGGGCCAAGTTTTGTTCCAGAATAGATAGGAGTGATGTTTGATTTGTTTTTTTCATTTCCTTTATTTTTAATTTTTCTTTCTTGTATTTTGGCCGAGACTAATCGTTCACCCTTTAAATACCAATCGGCCGCTGTTTAAATACAGTAAAGTCAGCCATTTACATAAGGTTTGCAAACAGGAATCTAGATGCTCATCCTGCAAGTCAGATGGTCATGTGCCAGGAGGTCCGGATGCAAAACGGTTTCACCTACATCTGGAATTGTGTCTTCATAGGAGCGTCATGGTATCTTTGTGGTACAGCCTCACTTGGGAGGGGTGAGAGATTTCGATCCTCTATCTACAATGATTAGGTGGGGATTCCCATCTAATCATCGAGGGGGATTGATCAGGTGATAGATGGTCATGAACATCTGAATTGCAGGATGAGATTCTAGATTCCTGTTTGCAAACCTTAAACGTAAATGGCTGACTTTACCGCATTTAAACAGTGACCATTCCTATCTACTCCCAGGACTCCTATCTACATTGAACAGGACTCCCACTAGATGCCATTAGGTGCTAAAAATAAAAACATAGTCCCAATGGGAGTTCCCATCAAGACTGTAGTCCCAGTGGGGAATTCCCTCTTTGGAACTCCTCACATGAGGCATGGCAAGTGAAAGGTCAAGTCCTGGCTACCTCAGTGAGGCCTTGCATCCTTTCACAGTAGTTTGAGGCAACGGCATCTTCCAGAGCTGAGTTTATGCTTAATTGCGGGTCCGACTCTTAAGGGGCAGGGAAACAAAATATGAAAAATAATTTGAAGTAGAAATTTGATTAAAAATTGAAAAGAAATTCGAGACTGAATAAAGTAAAAACGTTACAAGTTGACCAAGGTTCGCAAAAAATAATAACATCTTTATGGTACAAGATCAGAGAATAAAACTGAAGAAGTGATTTATTTTTATTTTTTTTTAGGGTGAAAAATGCTTTTGTGTTATTGCACAGAAGTGAAGTAAAAAGTCAAGTGACTAAATAAAGATCACATTACTCAGTAAATTTCAAAGGGCTTCTCAAGCCTACCAAAATCCAACTTGCTTAACAATTTAAATAGGAAGGATATATAGCAACATTAAATTTCTTGAATGTAATGTTAGATACTTTCTTCTATCTAAATACTACTTTAATTTCAGTTATAAATTTTATGATGTTAGTTGAAGCCCATCGTAAGACCTAAAGGTCTTAGCCATAGTGTCAGCTTATGGGCCATATTTTTTTTTTTAATTTAAGAGAATGATCACTAATGATGGATTCATATATTCATATTAAGAAGTGGTTTGAACGCTATGGAAAGTGATCATAAAAGTGAAACTGCATATGAAGCTGAAACTGAAGGTGTCAATGTAACTGCCCAATCACAATTATGAACAAGTTTTTTTACTGTAAGCCTGCTTACACATTCACTCTGTAAGTAACTGAACCAAACAATTTTATAATGAACATTTATAATTAACAATTTTATAATGATGAAGGAGCCTCAAGGGACAAGGTTCAAGGTTCAAATGTTGCTCCAAAATGGAGGTTTACCACCAACAAATTAGTTTGTGGTTGCTGTATGCAATGTGCCTGCAGCAAGAGTAATCTCATGAAGAGATGATTGAACTGACCTCTTAGAAATTCAGTCTTGACACTACAAGATTTTCCTTTGCAAACATTAAAAAATACAGTTTAATGAGTTCGTTGTTCATTAACTGTTGTTGACTAAAACCTTTGTGATAATTTATAGAATATCACTAACGAAACTTAAAATACAGATAAGAGTTCAGTAACCTGAAAAAGCATTAATTATATCCTGGCCCCTGATAAATATTATGTTCACATGGTTTAATATATAATGTTGTTGAATTCAGCCAGTTTTATCTTATTTCTTTCTGTTCTTTAATTTTAGACCTTACTAAGAGATTGTGCGGCTAACAGGTTATAAGCTCAATTATAAACAATTGAAACAGCCGTTCCAATTCAACGTAATAATTTAGATTAAAAAAAATCAGACATTTTTTTTTCAAATTCAAAAATCAAAATAAAAGTAATTTTTAATGTAAAATAAATAATTGATTATTAAAATAACTTTCAACTCAAAAATATAGCATTAAGAAATAAAATTTAAGTTCTGCAATTTTATCTCATCTTATTGTAGCCCAGCCAATTCTATGATACCACCATTAATCATATCCTAAAAATAAAAAATAGTCATTATACTGGCATAAATAAATTGTGCAAAACTATTAATTATCATCAGGTGGTGGTCTGACACTGAACAAAACATAAGGCAGCCGCCTAGCACTTGGAAGTAAATGACTTCCAAACTCACTTGAAATTAAATATAGACTACCTTAAACTGAATTTAACCAAGATTTGACAGCATCATAAGTCAACGTTATAACAACTATGCCTGGACAAGGAAGATGTTTCATAGGGCTACTCTTATTAACTCAAACATTTGAGGTTGTGTTGCATTATAGTTTACATATGTAAATAATAAATAAACAAAAATGCACAAAAAGTAACAAATTTGAACTTAAAGCTAGATGTTAACTAAATTCAATTATCATTTGATTCTCTTAAATATGAAATGAAAACCCTGTTTCAATTCAACGTAATAATTTAGATTAAAAAAAATATCAGACATTTTTTTTCAAATTCAAAAATCAAAATAAAAGTGTAATTTTTAATGTAAAATAAATAATTGATTATTAAAATAACTCTCATCTCAAAAATATAGCATTAAGAAATAAAATTAATATACTTGTAACATATTTTTATATCTAACATGTACATAAGATATAATTAATTACTATAAGATATACAAATAAGTGTAATACGATATTTTAATATTTTTATGTGTAATTACTTTTGATTAAAACTGATACTTTAATAGACAATTTGATTCGGTTAAAAACAAAACAAATATAGTAGATGTATGTTTATATTAACCTAGCTACCATAGCAGTCTTTTATATTACACTGGTTAATGTAACATTAAATTACAAGCTAATGTATAACACATTATTGTTACTAACTATCAACAGATACAAAAAAAGTAAAAATACAAATAGTTTTTAAGTAGAAAATATTTTCAAACATGAATAAAAATTAATTTTAATCAAGCAATGTTTATTTTCAAATAAATTTATCAAATAAATATTCATAAGAGAATCTACTATACATCAAATTTGAACAGCAGAGTGTATAAGTTTACAATAATGTTTAAAATAAGTAACTGCCCAGTAATTTTCTCTTCTTATTGGTGAAAATTCTGAGAAAAACTTATCCAAATCTAGTGAAGTTCTTCAGAATTTGTTTTTTTTTATTGTATAAGAAACACCTTTTATTTTTAATTAAATAATGTGTCTTCTTTTAAATTGTACTACCTTATATGCAATGTGTATAACAACATAGAATAAATTAATTCTTATACTGCAATAAGCTATAATCACACTAGAAGAAATATTAAACATTTAGAAATTAAAATATTTTTATGTTTTGAAAAAGTACCTTTACTTATTATTTGTTATTTAATAAAATTAACAAGTAAGAAAAGACCAAAGGTTGAAAATTACTATGCATAACATAATTTACGGATTAAATGCATCATATCTTAACAATAATATAAAAAAATCTTTTAATAAGATTAAAAACGAATTAGCATGATTTTATTATACTTCTTTCTTTTCAATTTGAATCATATTAAGCTTCAGTTAAGGTAATGTTACTTAACAAATCTTTCTTTGCAGATTAATTGATATTAATAGGTTTATATCATCCTTATTCCATCAGTAAGTATTTGAATATAACATGTACAGATATAGGGATTGAGATAAAAAAGAGAAATTCTATTGGAAAAAAACTATGTTAACTTTGAGGAACTCTTACGCAACATTAACCAGCACCAAATATTAGTCTTGCATTAATATTGTTACAAGAGTTGCCAAGTAATTAACTTAATTCTTAATAACATATCCCAATCAATCAAATTTTTATCATATCAATATTATAATTATGGCTTAATTTAGTTCATCAAACTTTTATTTGTCTTTTGATCAAAACAAGATTACATCATGAGTCTCCTCAACGTAATGCATTTAACTTTGTATTTCATACAGGAACTAATGAATTAAACAGTTAAGGTAACTGTTAACAATCTAATAAAACTTAATGATTTAAAAAAAATAAATTTGACAAATTATGCAATTTCCCCAGTGACAGTTTTAAAATATTTTTAAGCACCAACTTTAGGAGAGAATCCAAAACTGAAATTCAAAGTTTTAAATGTATGAGATGAAATTCTCAGATTACTCTTCAAACTGAAGATTCTACCAAAATGTAGAGGTTAAAGAATAAGGCAGCCACAGCTAATTTCATATAATCATTGGTTCAAAAATTTGTAAGAACCAGGGTTAAATGTAAGCAGTCTTGGTTGATTGAAATCTAAAATATATGAAAGCAACATTAGTAGAATGAACAATAAAAAAAATAGTGCAACTAATACTTACTAAATAAATGGATAATTATAAAATAAATAATGTAAAACATTTTTTTACAAGACTCTGTTACTTTAGAAATGAAAATGCAAAAAAGTTTTTCTCTGTGGCTGAGTGGTAGCATTTCAGCGTTTCATCTGGAGGTCCCGGGTTCGAATCCTGGTCAGGCATGGCATTTTTCACACACGCACATCCATTTCTTTTTAGTTTTTTAGGGTTAGATAAGAGGGATTTAGCAAGTTTTCTTATAGCTAGATGCACTTCCTCATCCTACAGAGGGATTGTTGTATTGAAATTTGTAGCAAATGAAAATCAATGCATCTCTCAATATAGTAATAAGGATGATATCATTTTGAATTCAGACCACCACATAAAATACGCATACATTATTTCTCCACCAGAGTTTTAAAGGATGAAAAAAATTTTCAGACAGTAACATGAAACTGACCTAATCTAAAAAACAAAAAACCAGCAATATCAGCAAGCATTTGATATACATATTTGTTTAGCAAAGTTTCTAATCCTTCAATTATCCGATAGACAATAAATGTAACCTGTCAATAAATCAGGAAATTAACAGATATAGAAAGTAGCAAAGAATTACTACGGTTGGTTCAGGGTAATAACATACAACCTCACATTATTTGTGAGGTTAACATGTTACATTAATATGTAATAATTTGTTAACATATACCACAGTTGTTGCTACATGTTCTGTTTCCTTTTTAACTATAAACTTATTTCAAAAATATATGTACTGCCCCAACTGGAATCTAAACCCAAACCATTCCAGATGAAAGGCAAGAAATTTTGAAGTTGTAAATAAGGAATCTCCACTACACTACTTAAACAATAACAGTTCATTATTTCTCTAATTTTACAAACATAATCAAACTAAAAGAACAAACAAATTTACATAAAAAAAATCTCTATAACATTATTATTTTATCAATACATCACAAAATTATTTACTTTTTATACAGTATAACTGTTCTAAATTCACATATCACAACTGTTGTTAATCTTAAAATATTGCTCTATACTGATTTTTAATTAAAAACAATAGAGGATGATCTAATTAATCAGTAAAAGAGCTAAATTATTTTCTTATATGAATTTAATTCCAAACAAACATATTTTTATTATTTAATATTCATTATAATTAATATAAAATTACTTTTATTTATTATTTCATTTTATTACAAATAATAAACATAAATAAGGAACAATACAAAAGTAGTTTTCAATAGCATATAAAATTTTAGTAATGGTGAAAAAAGTAAATTTAATTTCTCTAGAGATATTTATCTCAATTAATTGTTAATAATAAATCTGTGTTATTTAAGATTTGCTGCCTAATAACAGGTTTAACAAATTAAGTAATGCATTTATGTAACCTTATCTATACTTCAACTATATTAATAAGTAAACTAAATTATTTGTTAGAAATTTATATATAAAGTACAATAAAGGCTGTAACATTACATTTAATTACAGCATAACAATTTATAAAGTCTAATGCATAGATTACAGTCAACATTAGCCTACATACAGAGAATTAAACTTGTAACAATATTTTTTTTTCAAGCCTACTTTAATCCCGATCAAGCTGGTAAATAAAACTCCTCTAAATAGCCAAGCATATGGGTTGGCTGCATGAATGTCTATAAAAACTCAAGGAGAAAATATCATTCAGGGCAAGCAGGAAGTTTGCACTTTCAAACCCAATCTTTCCCTTCAAAATACAATATCAACTTTTACCAATTCTTCTGAATCTCAATCAGACTTTGTAGTAGCGACTTAACTGCAAAACAAATAAGACTTGGTCTCTCATATTGAGATGTGAATAGTTTTCAGCAGAATCAGGAGATCCTGTTCTTGGCTGCTCATCAGCAGTGTAATTCTTTCCAGTATGGTAAGTTGGCTGGAGCCAGGTACTTGTACTGGTTC
This sequence comes from Zanna intricata, assembly GCA_010016005.3. NCBI lineage: Eukaryota > Metazoa > Arthropoda > Insecta > Hemiptera > Fulgoridae > Zanna > Zanna intricata. The sequence goes on along the minus strand of JAAAKQ030495374.1, from coordinate 27,135 downwards.
TACTCGAGACCTGATGGAAACCTACTGATGTATAAGCTGCTATGCCTTTTAAACTCTTTTTCCTCATGACCCTGCTGGCAACAGGACTGAAGGAAGAAATATCTGTCAGAGGTTCGACCTCAAACAGACAAAGTACACAGACAGTTGATGTAATGAGTTACATCATGAGTAAAGTGAGGTTCGACCTCAAACAGACAAAGTACACAGACAGTTGATGTAATGAGTTACATCATGAGTAAAGTGAGTAATGGCATTGCCAAGGGTTCATGGTGAACTAGTAGGATTCCAGCAGTTATTATGTTGGATGTAAGAAATGCCTTTTGCAAATCTTTCCATGGGGGACCATCCTGCAAAGCCCACAGGAATATGAATATCAGTCTTACTTCTTAAGGGTGGTTCAGATGTATCTGATGGATAGGGAGATCCAATACAACATGGAGGAGGGCTCTATGTGATGAGATGCAATGTTCAAGGGTCGGTTCTGGGCCCTAACTTATGTAACATCACCTATGACGATGGACTGATGATCAAAACGCTTAAAGGCATAACCACCATCAGCGTTGATGATTTAGCACTTGTTATGGCGACAAAGACCAAGGAGGAGCTGATTAGTAAAGAAAATGCTGCAGCTAAGCCAACAGCACTTTGGATGGTTGACAATGATCTCCAGCTTGTGGCTGAAAAACTTAAGTTGTAATAATGGCTGGAAAGAGGGTGTTGAAGCCAGAAAGCTTCAACACTGAAAGTGTGGTCATCATCCAGGAACATAGGACCAAGTATGTAGGTGTCTGGTGGACACGAGCAGAACCTTTATTCCACATGTTGAGGTCACAGCGAAAGACGAGCATACCATTAGTGCTCTCACTAAGTTGACAGGGAATATTGATTGAAGGCCCTAGAACTTCAAAAAGATTATGTTATGGTTGTTGAATCCATAGTCCTCTATGTAGGTGCTGCAGTATAGGAAACTGAGAGCTAGACTTGAGAAAGTGTAGAGGAGGATAGCATTTAGGGTGGTGGGTGCATATCATACTAACAGCAGAGATGGTATTTGTCATTTCTAGGATGCCCAATGGAGTTGTTGGCACAAGAGTGAAATACATAATGAAACAGAAATAGAAATACACAACAGAGATAGCACTTACAGTGGCTTACAGAGGATAGTGCTTACAATGTTACTGGGTAGGTCCAGTAACATATAAATATATAGGAGTGGTTTACCAGAGTACATGGCTAGTGGAAGCGATGGTGACCGTGGGACTCCGTTAAGAAACAGGTTACTAATACTGGTGTTTTTTCTTGATGTGCTCACAAGGCATGATGATATGTCTGATCGATAGTTATGGTAATGAGTTGCACAAGGGGAAGGGGGTTTAGTCGGTGTGAGTCCAACACTGCCTTCTGATGCAGACAGGCAGCAGGCAGAGAGCTTTTCCCTCCTACAATGAAATAAAAGGGATTGGCTATGCCTATAGTGTATGGAAGGCTTTACTAATTAGTAAATTACTATTAATTAGTCCTTCAAAAATATGTCTCTTTGAAATCCCGCTGAAAGTAGGAAGGGTGCTGCAGGGGTGAAGGGTTGTAGGAATTTGATTGGAAACTGAAAATTCTGGCAATGAACAGCAATTAATCTTGCTTCACAGCCAATAGGAGTATGAGAAAACACAGCAAATGGTCTATCAGAATGACTGTGCTCAATGGAAGTACATAATCTAGTAATACAATCAGAGCTAAGCAGATGAAATATGTCATGATAAAGCCCTACAGAACTAGGTCCAACCTTATTTATAGTTAGTTTACCATTCTGTCATTGCAAAAGGAAAAAATTTCATTCCTATACTTTTTACAAATTACACATCCTACAAGTTAGCACTATTTTATTGTCCTTTGATTACTTGTTCCATGCTTTGGATTATAAAATGACATTTATTAATTAAACCTAACTAATTTCCCCCTCGCCAAAAAAAAATGAGGGTAATTTAATTTCCCCCATTTTTTTTTTGTGAAACCTTAAATGTGCATAAGCATATTGCCTATCTGGATTGAGGTATTGCTTATTTTAAGAGATACTTTTACTCTGGTCATTTCTTTATATTTAAAAAATTTTTTTCACTTTTTTATAATTTTTTAACTACTGTAATTTTGTTTTGCATTAAGAAAAAAAACTCAATTCTCAGGCATTTTTATAATATTTGTTTCGGGGATTTAAATTATTATAGAAAAATACTTCAATGACAAAAGATAACTAAATTAGAAAAAAATACACCGGTACAAATAATTTCTTTTTTACAATTACATACAATATTTGCATATAGTAAACCTTAAAAATAGTTATTTACATATTGACAATTCCAAACAAGAATCTTGATCTGGATCCACATGCCTTACAGATCATATATCAATACAAAAAAATAACTAGCCGACAACAAGTTTTCATATAATAAATGTTCATGTGAAAGAAAAACAGAATTAGAGCTGTTTATTCCCGTAGAAGAAAAATAAATTACAATATTTATTCCCGGGGAATGAAAATAAAATCACAAATATTTGTTAAAATTCAAGTTTTAAACTGATGTTAACTAATGTTTATTAACAGAAATTAATTACATGAGATATTTGAAGCTGTACACAACTACTTTTGCATTATTCAAAAAAATTAAAAAAAAAAAGAACTGTATACATTAAAATCAGACGAACAACAAAAACCTACCAACAATTTTTAGTTAATACAAGAAAGCACACGTTTAAAAAATAAAATATTTATCTTCATACAAACACATAAAACAAAAATTGAAATGGAATTAAAATGAAATACTATACATACTGTATCACAATCCAATTAATAACACAGGAATCTTTTAACTTTCCAAAATTATGATAAAAGAATTTAACAATAGTAATACACATATAATAAAAGAACAAGATATATTCACATAACATTCTATAGTTTTTATTAAACTAATTTTTATAAACAAAAAAAACATAATTCTTTGAATACTTATAACTAAACACAACATTAAATTTTCACAAAGAGAAGTTAAAGGTACAAATTAAATTATGGTTATTTATCATCTCTTAGTAACTTGCATATTGTAATTTAATTAAATATAAAATTATAAATACATATAACAACCTGTAGTGACTCAAAAAAAAATTTTACAGAGGAATTTTGTGAACTGGGAAAGATTTTTCCATATATCACTCATTTAGTTTGTAATAATGTAATGTATGTATTTAGCACAAGTTACAATAAAAAAATACAGATGGAGAATAAAACAAAACAGATGGCTCAAATATTATTAAATTGTTTTACTTTTTAATTAAATAGCAGCACTTAGACAAATAGCTGGTTAGCTTATCCTCCTCAGACCCAAGGCCAAAGGTAAAAAAAGTTGGCCCAAGACCCAATATAACCAGCTGGTTATATATTTTGACAACCATACTATTGCTAGCTTAACATGTATTTAATATAAGCTTGTACTTCTAAATAATGCCAGTAGATTGGAACATAAAGCAGATGTGAACAAACATACCTGACTTCAGGAATTATGGAATGAGATTCCAACATCAAAGTAAGTAAACTTATACTGCTTGATGCTATTTCTTTACGGGAAAAATTCTTTAACAAAATAAAGTTTTCATATATTGAAATAAAAATGACAGTTTTAACATTTTTAAGCTTCTATGCTGTAACATATAGGTTATACTGGGTCTAGGCAGTGGTTGTTTGTACTTCATGTATATTACAACTTTTCAATATTTTTACAATGACAAATTCTTATTTGTTTTTTATAAATAGTTACATTTTGTATATGGACTGTGACATGTAAATTAATTATCAAATATGGTATTATTTTTAAAAAAGTTTAATTAAAATTATTAATTTTTGTATATTTAAAAAAAATTATTCGAAGCTAAAAAAATTGTTTGTTTTTACAGAAGAGGAAGAATTTATTGAAAATAGACTGTATGCAGGCCATCAAATATTAAAGGTGTCTTCAGCAGAAGGTTTAGATTCCTCATTTCAATTATCCGAAGAAAATGATCCTGAAGACTGACCTGAATATGATGATACCTTTAGGTTTTTCCTCTAATTATCCTGCAGCAGATTTTCAACTGTTGCAACCTTTGACATGAATTGAAATTGACAGTTTTAAACCTCTCCCAGTTGCACCTTTGTTTAATGATCCAAGAGAGACCCAATATTTAAGTCTGATGGGTGGATTTTTGAGTTATATACCTGGTTATTTATTTGATCAAATGGCCAATGCCCCAGTATTTATTACAGAAAAAACTGCATAAATAAATTATGCAGTTTATTTTATTTTCCTAAGAAGGTAATGTCTCTTAATGAATACATTTAATAGCACAACCATTGTTATGCTTATTTGAAATTTCCAAGAATAATGGTGCACTGGGTGGACAAGACTAGGGTACTGCTGACTGCAGATTAGATAACCTGAATCATTATTTTGAAATAAGAAGATTTAAGACACCATGAATATAATGATGTAGACCAAGTGGAAATACTGCGGCATAAATTTTGAAAGGTTCATAAGTTATAAGACTGCATAAGAATTCCAAGTTTGTGTAATCCCCAAAGCTATAATGTTATCAATTGATTAACAAATGATCCTATTTTGGAGTCATGCAACAGTTGCTGGTCAATACTTAAGACTACAACCAACCCTTGTAGCCTTAAAAACTTCATATATTTTCCAACTGATAGGCTTCCCTTGAACTTTTTTTATGCATGACTGCAAAGGGAGTGAAATTGGCATTTATTTCACTCCCTTTGCCCTCATACATAAAATGATTAATGTCAGTCATTTGGATGTGGGAGGAAAAACAGTAATGAAACTTGTTCTAACTTTGTCAAATAGTTGCAATAGTTACGTAAATAGATTTTTTACATCAATCCCTCTGTTAAATAATTTATTTGCCAAAGACTTAATAGCACTGGTCCTTTACAAAAAAAGAAAAAGGGCCTTGTTTGAGAGATCTTGCAACTGATGGACTCTCCTAAAGAAAAAAGGAAGAGGATCGATTGTTCTGTCAATTGGTTGGGGAGGATGGCCAAGTTTCTATTATCAAATGGTTCGATAACAAGACCATTCTAATAGCATCAAGTATTCATGCTCCAGTTCAAAAAGTCCAATGTTATTGCAAAACTACAAAAATAATTCTGATGTAGATCGTCAATTGCTAATTACAACACGAACATGGAGGAGTAGTTCTTGATATCATTTCACAGCATATGTGCACAAAAAAAAAAAAATGGACAAAGTGTGTATGTTTTCATTTTATTGAGTTTGTTACTGTTTCATCATGGACTGAAAAGAGAAGAAATGATATAGCTTGCGGTACATGTAAACAACACTGACTAGACGTTCCTGACTTCCACTCAGAAATTGCAAAAGCCTTACTTAACCACTGTAATGATGATGTGGGTAGTGAGCCAGAAGAGCCATTACAAAAACACAAAAAGCGATTCCTTCGTCTTCAGATGAAAAACAGAAAAAATGTGCACTACATGTGCCTGAGATACCATCTGAAGTTAAACCATCAAGATGTCAATTCGCAGGATGTGATGGTCTAAAATGTAAAATTAAGTTTATGACATGTAATTTCTTTTTAAGCTTGAACACAATAAAAACTGTTTTAAAAACTTTCATACCTTCTAAAAACTCAATTTAATTTATATGTACACGTTATTACATTTTTTTGTGATGAGACCCAATGTAACCAATTGGTTCGTGACCTATTACAGTCTCCGAATAAAGAATTCATAACTAAGTGTATCTATGACTAATTTTTTTAAATCCAATTTATCCATAAACAAAAGTAACAAAAAAAAATCTTTGGGTCTGAGGGGTCATAAAAAGAATATGTAACAAATAGGTTACAAGAGGTCTGAGGAGGATATGTCAACTATAGGAACTTAACTTTTTTTCTTGCAGGACAAATAAGTTATTATAGAACTTAAGGTTTACTTGAATTATTCACAAACGATTTGAATTACTACAAATTTTTATCAGATTATTTGATTTATCATCATTACAAATGAATGAGATACTGAAATGAAAATGTAAATATCCATTTACCACAAGGGAATAAAAATAGTAAATTTACATAAACAAAACACTGAAAAATGAAGATCCATTTGAAGAATTAACTGAAATTTTTTTAAATATGATCATTTGAAATACGCTGATTTTAATATGTTTTAGTTTAGTAAAAGTAATGAATATGTTATCAGAAAGTTTTAAACGCACAACAGTTAGCAAGCTCATTTACAAATCACTTGTTATTATCCAGTTTTAGAGACAACCAGTCGTGAGATTGTGTGTAGCGACTTAATCTTAGTACATTTAAAATGAATTAATTTATTATACTTTTAAATGGATTTGAATCTAGATCTTCCATTAACAAGAATACATAGTTAACAATTGGCAATGAATGACTTTTATTAATAGTACTGTGATTATATTTTTTAATTTCCTTTATTCAGTCACTAATAATCATCTTTTGAAAAACTTTTTCATTTACTTTCTTAATGAATATTTTTATCCCTTTGAAAATAAAATACAGAAAAATCTCAGAACAGGGGACAGTAATGGGCTCAGCCAGTATGTAGAATGAAAATTAAAATGTATTAAAATTAAATTCTATCTTTACTTGCATCCATGAATAATAAATAATCAGTAGATACTGACACTTTTCAGAGAAGCTGTATATACTTAACACTCCTTTCAATGAAATGTAAACTCAAGGGTCAAATGAGATAAGAGCCGAGACATATTATGCTTTCTTTAGTCTGTAGCATAAAAAAATCAGTTTGAATCAAAATTTGATTTCTACTTACAAAGATGCAATCATTGATTTTTTTAGAAATAGTCACAGACTTAAAAAAATGTCTAAAAGAAATTTTTTCTTACAAATCATGTCAATAAAAAAATTCTACTAAATAAAAATAAATAGTCTACTTCCTCATACTTCATTTACAATGTAAGTTGTGTTTAAAAATACTTATTATTATTGGTTACTTAATTATAAATTTGAATTGAGATTTAAGTCTTGAAATTTCATATTGCAATAATTTTTTTTTTTTAAGTATTACTTTCAAAATTATTTTCTTATTAAAATAATATTTACAGTAAGGACAATAGTAAATCCTAATGTGGTACTTATATACATTTAATGTATTCTTAATATATATACGAAACAGAAATTTAAATCAATTGTTTTAGACACAATAAAATAACAAAATGAGTAATTAATCACTAAAAAGTATTAAATAAAGTAGTGAAAAAATTTGGAATTATATTTAATATAAAAAATGTTATTTTCACTTTCAAAAACCATCATTAATGTCAAATTGATTCTTTATTATTATTATTATTACATTTTTTAAAAATATGTTAATTTAAAATAATAGATTATACAAAAAAAAAATTACACAAAAAAAATATGCTTTGCATTTAGACCTAAACTGAAAAAAAAAAAAAACTTGATGCTGACTACAGATAATTCTTTTTAATATATATATATATATATTCAGTAAAATAATGCATATATACATTATTTACATACATAAATTATTTTTACTGAAATTAATCTTTTTAAGTTTGATATTATTCCTCGGTACAATTAAATTATACTTAAATACACCACCTTGTACAGAATATTGAGATAAGACCTTAACTTTTCATTAAAAGTAACTTTGTGAGATTCTGCATCCTCGGTCATGACTGAAATAATTCCATTATTGCATAATAAAGATTTAAAAAATTTTTTTTAAATTCAATAACAGGATTATCTTCATCATGACTGAGGATGCAGGATCCCATAAAAGTACTTTCATTAAAAATTAAGGTAGATGTGTCTTTTTTTTTTAACCTCTGGAACCACCTTTAGGTATTACATCAGAGGATGAAGATGAATGAGTAGCATGTGTGAAAAATGCCATGTCTGACACCGGGATTCAAATCCGGGACCTCCAGATGAAAGGCCGAGACGCTTCCACTAGCACACAGAGAGGCTGGCCTAAAAAGTAGAGATATGTCTTATCTCAATATTCTGTACCAGGTGGTTTATTTAATAGAATTTATAAATGTATGTATGTATGTATGTATATATATATATAAAACTATGAAGTGCAAAGTAGGGTAAATTTTAAGACTTACCATTTTATGATGGTAAATATTCAAAATCTTTTTAAAATGTTTCCATTTCAGACTTTTACCAATAGTTAGTGGTAAATGTCAATTTATTGCTGCACTTGACTGCAGTGTGATAAAACCTGCACTCAGAAAATTTTGTTGGCTTGCCAACCTGTTCAGACATGTGTTACTCACATTCATTTTCAATGTGTTTTGTATTCTGAGCAAAGCCTCAAATTATATCTGCCCTTGTATCTGGGCACATGTCTTTTTATCTTTAATTTATTAATATTTGGAATTTGTTAGCTTTTCTGTTTAGAAAATAAATGAAATAATGAGTAAAATATTTTATGAACTTTTTTATTTCGCAATAGAAAGGCAACTTTTATTTATCCAAAGAAAAATTAAATACTTTGACAGCTGAAATAAAAACACCAAAAACTATGAAAGATAAACAATCAAATACACTACAGGCATTAGAAACATGATATTCTTAACATCGATGATGAAGATAAAGTCATAGCGCCTGTTTCTGCAGAACAAGAAAAGATCCTTTACTACATTTGTTTTAATGAACCATTTAATGTAGTACACAAGAATCATATTTGTTTTGGTCATAGAGGAAAAATGAAAAAAAAAAAAAAAAATGGTAACAGAACTAATCACAAATATAAAAAAGTTACTGAAGTCAATTGTTACTTATTCAAATTTATGGGAGTTGGGTCAAAAGAGAACTATTGTGAAAACTATATAACACAGAGAAACGAATTCCTGTTGTTGATCAATTTAATCAATAAGCAAGTCAACCCAGATAATTGCCCGAAATTTATAATTGTATATCAGGAGCAGTAACTAAATTTGTTCTTTTACTAGTTCTACAATAAAAAAAAAACCCTGAGAAAGTGGCTAATCACCTGTTAGATACTTTCACTATTTCTGACAGAATTAATATTCTTCATTCTAATAATGGAAGAAAGATAATTCTGTAACAAAGTCACAAGTTTAGCTGACACGTGGAAAGATGTTAAAATTGTGTATGGAAAACCAAGACATAATCAGGGATCTACTGAACATGCCAAGCAGGATATTGTAAATATGTTGACAACTCGAACAGAAACAAATCAAACTCCTAAATTATCTGAGGGGTTGAAATTTGTACAAACAATAAAAAACAGGGATTAACGTAAGGGGACTAAATGTTCACCCCTTGTGAAGTTATGTTTTGGGTATTAATGAAAATGGGTACTGCAAGTTCAGTTGTACCACCTAGTTTAACAAACAAAGCAAAAATTAAATATTCTGAACTATTAAATACTACAAATGACTGTAATGGTAATCCAAAATAAGTAATACAAAAAAATATCCAAACAATGAACGTCGTAGAATGTTTTCTACAAGATAGTTCAAGTAGAATGGAAGTACAAGCTGGATCTTCAATAACAGATGAATCTGACATGAGTGATGTAACCATTACAACAAGCAGGATAAATACAGCTTTTGAAAGAGGCCGTGAGAACTTCAAAAACAAGGAGAAAAAATAACAAAAGTCTCTTGTAAAAAAGAAGGTAAACATTCAGTTGGACCGAATATGAGTCAGATGTATGTGCAGGCAAAGGTGGACCCAAAATCAGTCACAGCTGTTGTAATGAATATTGAAAATTATGAATTTTATCACCTTCACACCGTAAATGGTAAACTTAAAACTTCATACACAAGAAACCAGTTCATGCTGTGTCCAGAAAATTCTATTAGCATTGCAGATTTAGGAAATTAAGAAGGTTACTGTTTGTGAAGCGATTAATAAATGATCTTTAGTCTGAGAACAATTTTTAAAACTTGCACTATGAACAAGTATTTGTGCAAAGCTTCCTATTTGTTGCACAATTCTCATAAGTCAACCTTACTGCAACAAGTAATTTTCTATTTTACGATATCAAACATTATACCATTTAATTATTGGGCTAAAAAAACTAGTAAAAAGGATTCTTTTTTTTTTGTCAATAAGATTACATTTTCACAAAATGATTAGAAAGTTTTTAAACATTTTTTTTCAAAAAAAAAAGTTTAAAAAGTTTTTAAATGTAACAAAGTAACAAAATTAATCTTATCATTTTATAGTTTTGGATGTAGGCTTTTTGAGTAGTTTTACAACAGTAAATCACTAAATAAAAATTATTTCAGAAATGAGCAGTACATCTTAGGACATATTGATAAATCATAAGATTTACCTAACTTCACACTTTTGCAGTTTTATATAAAAAATTACAGGAGCAGCTTTCTTTTTTTCAAATTAATTTACAAGAATATGATTTAATGCCTAATATCAAATCAATTTTAAGATGTAGATTTCAAAAAACAAAAAAGTTTATATATTCTTCTAAATAAACTACAATACATTATATTACCATAGTATTTTAGATTATGGAAGTACAACACTTAAAGTAATATCACTGATAAGCTATTAACATAAATATGAAAACTAGAAGATTGTTATGTTTTGTTTAAACTACTGTACTTGGAAGTACAGACAGGACAAATTGGTTGGTAGGAGTGACTTCAAAACAGTAACTGGAAATAAGAAACTAAACTTAGAAACTTTTCTTTCTTTTTTGAGATATAGCTTACATAGAGAATGTCATACAAAAACAAAAGAGTTAAGAATAAGTTACAGTTAAAGGATACTATATACAAAGTTTTTTGTATACATTATTTCACCCTTTTAAAGCATAAACTTAAAAATAATTCTGATATAGTAGTACTTCAAATGAACATAAAGTATACTACTTGGATTATCTGCATAATCCAAGTAGTATATTTATAGGATGAATAAAACCTGACTACATAATTAATATAAACTAGAATTTCAGTTATAATCAAACTTATAACTCAAAATTACACAAGTTCAATAGTTAGATTTCAAAACATTTTCTTCTATTTTTTAACAGAACTGATTAAACTTTTTTAACAAAACTGTTTTTTAAACTATAGATTCTCTAAGTCAAAATAAAAAAACACCTAATAAAACATTTTCATTAATCTGGCAATGATTCAATATTAAGGTCCCAAGTAAACCTTGCTCTAGTGATAGAACATAAACTTGTTAGTAGATATAAACTGTCTCAACACTGTTAGTTCAGTGTGGCTACGGATTTACTCTACTAAACAGTAATGTTATCTTTTAGAAAAATTTTCATTTACTCTAATTATTTATTTTTATGACTTTGAAAACAAAATTCAAAGAAACGTCTGAATAAAGTACAATAACAAGAGCAAACCGTAAGTCTAATATTTGAAGATGTATGTAGTAAAGAGAGATTTAGAGAAATATTTCTTTATCATTTTAGTTAATAATGTACTTTCATCTGTAGCAATCATTTCTATTATTATTATACTATGTTCTACAAATAAATGATTAATAGCTTAATTAAGCAACAAAGGAGCAGGTATTCATGTATTTTCAAGCACAGTAGAGCATATCAAAATTGATCATTTATCACTGTTCTCTTTGAATCATCTCATCATATTTCTTTAGAATGACAAAAAAAAAGAAAATACATATTTATACAATCAATCAATAGGTTCACTTAATATCAAAATAAAAAATCATTTTTATTAAAGTAAATTTATTCTTTCTGCAACCTTTTTCATGAGACAAGAATTGAACAATTAAAAATTGATCATTTATTCTGATCAGTGCATAATAATTTAACAAAATTTACTTAGTTCTCAATCACCTTACTGTGAAGTGCTGGTCCTAAAATTGTGTGCTTCCATATGTTTTTTAAGTTAAGAAACATGATGCGCAACAATGAGCATAGATTGTTTAAATTATTTATTACAAAATTCTATATCAGGAGATTTTACATTGTAAACGAGAGTATCGATTAGTTGTCTCTAATACGCAAGTCTAGTAATAAAAATTTTACACTATAAACAAATGATATTATTTGCAGAAGTTATGGGTACTTTATAACTTTCATTTTTTTCTCATAGTTATACATTTGCAGTTAACTCTGGTTATACAGTTGTAAAATAACTCACAATTGTTATTACTATCATTTTTGTAATGTTGATGAAAAAAGTGATGGAGAAATTGTAGAAATTTATAAACATGTGCTTTTGAAAAATTTATTCTACTTATGCTTTATTGTAATTGATATAATAAAGAAACTTTTTCCATTTCTGAATAATAATTGAATGAATCACAAAATTCCTTAAGGTTTTTTCACTAAATATGTAATTTGAGATTATTCATTTCATAACAATATCACTAATAAAAAGTAGTTATTAGAATAATGTTTAATTTTCAAAAATAATGTTAATGTTTTCAAAATCTTAACATCTATGACAAAAACTCAGAAATATAAAAATATATTTAAACTATTTTTATTTATTTAAATGAACATTTTTACCTGTTTTTTTTTTTCAGTCATAAGCTAATCAACATTGGATTAAATTAGTCATTATTTTTTTTACAATTCTTCAGTATATAAAAGGTAATTAATTTTACTTTGTTACTTCAATTTTTCTGTTAAATTAAATTAACAAAGAAATTGAAATTACAAATTCTTATGCTATTTTTCCAAAATAAATGAAACAAACAGGAAAGAAGAGAGTAAATATTAGATGAAGTTGATAACTGAATATTAAATGTATTTAGAATAACTATGAAACACTTCAATCTATACCAATTTCTATCTTTCCTTCAAAAAAGGATGATGGTTTTGAAAGTAAAATCGGTACTTTCTGATTAAACAGAGGCCACCTGGTTTCAGAAGGAAGAATGATGTTTTTAAAAAACTTAAACATGTACACACTAACTTAACTTGACCTTGTAACTTGAGTAATTTAATATTATAAAGGTACTGAAAAATCATACAATGCTCATCTACAAATATCTCATGAAAATATTAACACATATTGACAACTGGAAACTATAAAAATGAAGAAAAAAATTTTTTAAAGCTTTCAAAATGAGCTATTAAGAATAATGTTGAAAACCATATATTTAAAATATATAAGGTTTAAGATAAATGGGGAAAAGTTTGCCATATATATATATATATATATATATATATAAAACACCAGAAGAACTAGGTTAGTGACTCATAAAATTATACTATAAAATAAATGTATTATTTTAGGCACCCACGGTCGGCTGATTTGATACAACTGACTAAAATGTAAAGTATTAAGTTTGTCTAAGGAAATTAAAGACAAACATTTTTATTTCAACTTATCTAGATTCAGTTTAAAAATACATCAAAACATAATTAAACTTTTTTTTTGGTCTGAGGTGTAAAAGTTTACTAGTTTCATTAATAGATTCCAGAAAACAAGAAAATATAAAATTACTATATTTATATCAGAAAATCATTTATGACATAAAACTGTTACAATAACAGTGTTTTAAATAATGATTAAAAAGTAAAACTACTATTAAGAAACCATAATTTTAATAAACATAAAAACTCAATTTACATCAGCTTTAGAAAAAATAACAAAATATATAATTAATCCTTTACCTGCCATATCCATAATATACTATCTTTATTTTCCTCCACCAATAACAGAAAACATAAAATCACAATGAAACAATATATTCTAATTCTTATTTTACAATTATCCTTTAGAAATTTATATCTAAACCAGCTGCTGATGAAATTAATAGTACATAGTTTCAATAAGATGACACTACAGTATACAAATAGTAAGATACTTCTGATAGAAGTGCACAGTGATCAAATAATTTATGGAATTTTCTGGCTAAATTGTTCTATAAATTTAAGTTGAGAATACTACTGCATTTGGGAATAATAAAATGAATTCACGAAAATCATCCTCATACAGTTAAAAAAATTGTAAATGCTATGTTTCATATAAAACATGACAAACTGGAAAGGTATGTACCATTCACAACAGATTACAGTAAATTTAAGCAGAGTATCTATTTAATGAACTAGTTAACCGGTGAGAAGTGGGTAAATATAGTCACTTTTCAAATAAACTATAAAAAATTTAAGGTAACTTCAAAAAAGTTATTTTTAAATGGTGATATGGAAGAAATTTAATTTAAGGGGTCAATTCTCTACTCACCCCAAACCTCACAGCAAAATTTTGTAAATATATTTAAAATATTTAAATAAATATGATTAGAATAGAGCTTTGAATATTCAAAACATAGCTACTTTTTTATCTTTAAAAAAATTCAGTGGTATGTTTACATTGAAAACGCACCACTGAATTAAAGATGTTATTCTTTTCTATAATTGGGAGTTACAAAAAGTGAAGTTTTTAAAACCAGCCTCACAATTTAAAAATTTGATTATGATTACCATCACCATCAGATTTTAACAGGACAAGCTAATGGTTTTATAACTAACTTTCATTAGATATAACATAACAAACAAATGGTTAAATGACTTCGGAATAACATACATAATTAAGAATGGGATATAATAATTAATAGTGAAATTTTATTTACATAAAATGTATCATAATATATTTTGGTGTAAGTAAGCACAACCAATCTCATATTATATATATATATATATATATATACACACACACAAACTCTATTTATATGTGATAAAATAAAATTTGGCATATTAAATTATAAAACTTAAAATATCTTAGCAGATCAACATTTAAAAGCTTTTGGAGAGACAAAGAGCTACACTATTTATCCAATTTTATATATATATATATATATAGTGAAGAATACTGATACAATCATCTTAGTTTAAACACTACACAACCATTGAAGGCAACAAGTTGATTAAAAAGGGATTCACTGACTTAGTTATAAGTAAAAAAAATGGAATAAAAATTTTTAGTTTATTAATTCAATACAACCAATATTGTGTATAAGATAGGACATGATTGTCATTTATCAACTGCTAGTTCTACAGATATTACCTGTTTTGAAAAATATTTAATGTGGATTATATTTTACAATGATAGCATCTAACAGATTCTAAATGAATTCTATATAACCCAACGAGTTTATGTAGATAAAAATTTAAATCCACCAACCAGCTAAAATAGTAACTTTATAAAAATGTAATATCTTAGAACTCACTATTTTCCAATCTTATAATTTTACCATAATCACTTATTTTAATTTTTAATTCAATGTAAATATTTATTAAAACATATATTTTAAACAATTTTATTTTTAAAAATACAGCTATGGAAAAATAGTAAAACTAAATATGATACTCTCAAAAAACATACTGGACAACTGTTTAACCAGAAGTAAACCGATTCCTGGTATAAAACACATCAATCAATCGAATTAAAATATTTATCAAAATAACAATTTCAACGGAGGTGGAGTTCTAGAAACAAGAGCATATCATAATTAAAGGGATGCTGCAATAAGGAGAAAGATCATGCACAGCAAATTTTTCTTTAGCTTTAGGTTAAAAGATGAAAGCAGCTTGTACGAATAGTTCTTACATCTTTCAAAAAATACATTTGCATCCTTCTTTACTTTATACTTTATAATACATAAATAATTTCTACAAAAGGGAAATCTAGTAGCCACCTTTTTTATTGTTTATCATTTGATGCTTTTCCTGTCTAATTTATTACTCGACCTGCTAAATATTTTATTATAAAAGTAATGTTTATATTATTATATTTTTGCTTGTAGAACTGTGTATTTTAAAACAATATCTAAGAATCTTATAAAACTTGTTTAGATTAACAGCACATTAAATGCTGTTTTATAATATGAGTTGTAATATAACATGTGATAATGAAGTACTTTGTTCAGGTTCATCGTATGTCTATAAACCTAATTATAATAGTGAATGAATCAAGATTACAGCTTATAAAAAAGCACAATAATGGAAAAGAGGATATGTGGAAATAATATTAATTCAGGAAAAGCAAAAAATAGATTGATAAACAACCAACTTTGTTCCATAACTAAAAAATATCAACATTTATTAATGGCAACTATAAAAAATCAACTTTCAGTTATTTAAATAAAAATGAGAAAATATTTTTAAGATTTGTAATTTTTATAGAACTTGTTGAAATAAAAAAAAAAAAAAATGTTCTCTCTACCTACAGAAACAGAGAGAGAAAACAGGGAAATCTAGATCATGTTTGATAACCTGTTACACTTGGAATGGAGATGGAAACACTCATGTTTGTAAATATAATTTTTATTCCATCATAGAGATTCTACTAAAAAAAGCAAACTTATTACTACTACTTAACAAAAATAAAAGCGATCATGTCTAAATTATACTTATCATACAACTGCTGAGAAAAATATAAAAATGTTCCACAAACATAAAGAAAGTTACCTTGTAGAGAATCAAACTAGAGTAGGAATATGAATAACAGGTAGAAGTATGTCCCATCTGGTGCACAACTAGTTTTAAAAGAATTTCTGTAGCTTTTGGTTTCTTAAGAATTTTACTTAAAAACATATAACTATTTTAAAACCTGAAAAACTTCTAAATACAATTTAAAATTACTTCAAAGAAAATTTTTTTCTCAGACTTGATCATCCTGCATCTGACAACTTAATGTAATACTTTAAATATGGATCTATAATATTAAATATGAATGAAAAAATAAAACAAAATTGAAACTGAAAAGACATCAGACAAAAGCTGATTAAAGTTGACTTTTACTATTAATTTGAAATTTTCTATTTTATTAGAAAATTTCAAATATTAAATTAACAAATTAAAGTTTACCTAATATCAAACAATATGAGCCATTTTAAAAACCTGTACTTTAGGCAAATCCCTTCATAGAAATTGACATTTTTAACAAGGGCCATCAATTTCCTACTGTATCAAGGAATTGTCCCTTGATACAAAAAAAAATGCTTAATTTATGTTGCCACAAAATGAACATTCAATTAATTATAAAAATATATATTTTCTTTGAAAGTAGCACTACTTTTCCTATTTTTCCATAAACATATTGCCTTCTGCTATAAACATGCCACTAAGAGATGAATAATAAACAGATAAAAAATTAAACACCTATACCAGTTACATGAAAAATATATAATAAAAGTTTAAAAAAAAAAAATAACAGAAACTAACAAACACTAGACGAACTAATATAATATATATTGGAATCAAATTAGTAAATATTAGTAATATTATTTACCAATCTTAACCAGAGTAGAGTGAAATTATGACTTTTATCCTAAATTAATACATATATTATATATATAATCTATACAAGTTTACAGTAAGATTACATTATATAACATTACATTACATAGAAAGACATATAGACCGGAAGCTGTAATATTATATCAATGAACTATAACATTAACAGTAAAATTTATGATAAATATAATAATTAAAATATAATATTACACAAACCATTGTTTATACAATAATACTTTCACATGACATTTGTTAATACTTTGACATTTGTTTATCGTGACAAAACACTCACACACAAATACACAGCACATAAAAATAAGTAAAAATTCTCATGAACAGCTTTCACACAGTCCAATTAAATTTTTAATTAAAAGTACAATGGAAAATGAAAATAATTATATATATAATAAAAAAAATTAACATTATTACAATTATTATCATTACAGAGCATTCAAAATACAATATTGTAACAATGGAATATGATTTTTTATCACTTTATAATGAATAAGTAAAGTGGCAGGTAAAAACTGTACGACTAATTAAACAGCAATCTCAGCTTATTTTGTAATGCATTTCTAACAAACATTCCTCTGATACGTAATCATAAACAAGGCACTACAATTGATAAGTTAAAAGGTTAACATATTAGTAAAATGGTTTACAATATATTTTAAGGTCTTCTCTAAACCACTGGTTGACACCACTAAGAAAAAATGATAAAACTTTTTGTAGGGTAATATGAAAAATATCACTAGAACTAAAAACTTGAATACATAAGCTATTAAAGTATTTTGTTATAAAACCTTAAAAACTATAAAATTACGATATTATATTGCGATTTCATAATATCAATTTCAATAAATTTACAAGGCTTTTCAGCATTTAAATAACTATGTTCTCAACTCATAGGTGATTTTCTATACTGCCAGCCATTTATTGTTTTATATTATCCACGATGTCAGTTAAAGTTTTTCTATGACAAGAGTACAGCCTCCAGTTGATTCAATATAAACAAACCATCATCACAATGAATGTATTAATGATGAATAAAAATATGTACATATCTAATATTAAGTTGACTTCATAAATTTGAATGCGTGCGCACGCACACACAAAAATAAATAGTTATACATTTATTTATATTTAAAATTTAATTTTAATATGTTAAAAATATTGTATTAATAAACCTTGTGATTTAATTTGGTTTTTCAATGTTATTTTTAATAATTTTAAGAATTGAATTTTTTTTTAATTTTAAAAAAGGAGAATGATACTTCTATGAAGCATTAGAAGAGTGGATCAAAATGCGACAATATGAATAAAGGATTAGTAATGTCCTAAAAATGTATAACTTTATTTATGAATAAATTCTTACATGATTCTTTTCTTACTTAGTACAAAGAATTACTAAATAGATTTCAAGTTGAATTACCATCAGTATGAAACCATTTGAAAATAACTAATGATAAGAAAATTTGACAAAAAGAAACAAATTTGTTAAGAAAAACATATGACATATTGAGATATACTGGGAAAAAGTTAAAATTGCTATTAAAAATAAGGGATAAAAATAATATTAAAACAGTATACATAATTATTAATTTATATATACATTTCTCAGTTCATAATCTTAAAATTATATTAAGTTTATACATGATAACCTACAATTCATCAGTTTACCAAGGAGTATTTGTTTACTAAAAATCATAATGTTTCTTACAAACTCTAATCTAGGATATAATTTCATAAATGAAAAGTGAAAACTCCAAATTTATTTTATCAAGGTAGTATCGTACACCGCCATACACATTTCTAATGCAAATTCATTATAGAAGGCATGCATAATATCGCCAATGAAAAAACTTTCATACTTCATTGCCACAACATAGTATATGTCATCTGATATGAAGTAATATGACAATATAATAAAGCAAATAATAATTTGACTAATTATTCACCGATCTGTACTATTCAGCTCTTAAAAATACACGGCTAAATTGAGTACATATATTGATAAGTCAAAATTCAGTTTGACTTTAATAATTATTTATAGAATGTAATAATTTATTTCTAAAAGTCAAAACTTAATTACAAATTTTTAAATTTGCAAATATTTTTAACTAAAAAAAAAAAAAAAAAAAATAATTAAACAATTGCTATGTAACTAATTTAATTTGCATATATGTTACTGGTAACAAAAGAGTATTCCACAATGATAATTAGGTTTTTGTAAAAAAAAAAAAGGAAAAGACTTGACTAAAAGGAACAAGATGGTCAATATATTACTCAATGTTTCTATCTTCTTCTTATGGAAGAAATATTTATACCATATAAAAATTGTTTATCAAAAATGTTTATCACAGACAAATTAAACAAAGTCATAAGCTAGAGAACTCAATATAATTTTTTTCTTTTAATAATTGAAGTTATTGAATACCTAAAAGAAGTATGTTAGATTATAAAAATGTTTCAATATCTTTATCAGAAGTAATTCAATACTATCTTAGCAGTCAAAATCAGTTTAAAAAGTAGCAGGTAAAATGCCACAAACATATAATTTTTTCCACATGAGACAACACTAACTTTCTTGTTTACATTGTGTTACAGTGAAACAGTCACAGTGGAGTGATTTGGTTGCTTTTGCTTTACACAATTAGTTACCTAATCGTTATTATAAACCAACAACAACTAAACTTTTGGAATTTATAAAATCTTTATCTGATTTAGAGTGATTTATATGCTACAATCTATTTTGTTGAACTGAAGATTTATAAATTGTAATTTTTTGTTATTATTTGTAATGTTAACATAACGACCTGGAAACAGGTCTACACTACACTAAAAAAATAATAAATAAATTTAAATGTATGAAATACATTATACAGCATTTCTGAAAATAACAAACAATTAATTAAATTACAAGAAAGGAAATTATTGAAAAATATGTATTATAACGGCCTATTTAGAAGAACATACTGTGCCAGTGTTCCTGGTAGACTCATCAATCACTTTTATTTCACTAAACAAGGTGTTTACTATTTAATACTTTACTATTTAATAGCCTTTGCTATTTAATACTAATCTTATCTCTTAAAATAACCAGTACGACAAGTACAAAAATAATAACAGTGATGAATGGAAAAAACTGCCATCAATGAACTTAAATTTTATTAAAGATTGATGTAAACATGCACGTGGTTATGTACAGTACAGTAAAAAAGAGAGAAATTTTTAAGGAAGAGGTCGATTGATTATTTTATTGGATACACAATGCAAATGAATATGTGTATAGAGAAGAGTGAGAGATTTGAGGGGAAGAGGTTGACTGATTTTTTTACCGACAATATTTATCAATGGTGCCCTATTCTATTTTTTTTTTTTTTTTTTTTTTTTTTTAATATTACAGATTAAGAGAGAAATACAAGGTAAGATATTTCTAATTCTTACCACATATAACATTAAAAAATAATAATGTCAAAAAAGCACTATCAGATGGCATACACTTTAATAAGCAAAATCATTTATCAATTAACATTAAAACAATGAAACATAATGAATTAATGATAATATTAATGTTACAGCAGTAACAGGATTACTACATTGTGGTTTAATTAATATAGTTATAGTAATTAATATACATTTATATATAGTTGGTAAAAGTAGTAAGTAGTGGTGGTGTACTGATGCAGCGGTGCAGCAGCAGTGATGGTGATGACTAATAATAATAATAATAATAATAATAATAGTAATAACAATGATTATGATGACGATGATGATGTTATACATAATAATGAGATAGATTGATGGCTATGACTGGCCACCAAAATGTTGATCATTTTCTTCTTTACCATTCTGGGGAGAACTCAGTAACACTGAAGGTCACCAAAGAGGTTCAAATTTCATATTAACAAAACCTGGATTTTTCCTTGCCTCCCAATATTTGTGACTATACTCCCAGGTTTCTTCATCATCTTGACCAATTGTTTTACTAAAAATAGACATAATAATAATTGTTAAAACTATCATCTTTATTTTACTATCAATAAAATACAATCAATTAATAATTTCATAATTAACATACAAGGGTTATTATTTTTCAAGGTCTGATCTGTCGTGAAATAAAAACCCGCGAAAAAATCGAATGAACTATTGTGCATATGTGTTGCGCAGCGTCTCTAGTATGGCCTTCAATCACGCTGTATCACTTCGTTTAGTTCTGAATATGCAGCTAGTCTACAACACGCAAACATGTCTACAACAATAGTATCTCCCACCAAGTGTGAAGTGGTGCGTGCAGTAATTCAATTTCTTCAGACTAAGGAGTGTAATGCAACTGAAATTCATTGACGAATAAGTAATGTGTAGAGTGAAACTTCAATGAGCGACAGTAAAGTGCGACAATGGTGCAGGAACTTTAAAGCAGGACATACAGGTGTTTATGATGCAGGCGGTCAGGGAAGGAAGTGAGTGTCAACTGATGATCTCATTGAGCCAGTGGATGAGACAATTCGAGAACGAGAAAATTGTCGGTTCAAAATTTCTGTACTCAGTGATTTGTTTCCTGAAATTTCAAGATCAGCTCTCTACACCATTGTGAGTGAGAAACTTCAGTACCACAAATTGTGTGCAGGATGGGTTCACAAGATGCTGTCCGACCATCACAAAACAATGAGAATGGAAGCCTCCCTAACGTTTCTTCAGCACTACCACAATGAAAGAGAAGATTTTTTGAACAAAATTGCACAGAGGACGAGACATGTATCCATTTTGAAACTGAAGAAGCAAAAGAACAATCCAAACAGTGGATGCATTCTCATTCTCCCAGTAAACCAAAGAAGTTCAAGCGAACCTTCTCCAATAGAAAGTGTATGGCTACTGTGTTCTGAGACCAAAATGGAGCTCTCTTGGTAAAATTCATGGAACGTGGCATGACCATCACTGCAGCCTCATACTGCGTGACTCTTCAACGTCTACTAGGGCAATTCAGAATAAGCAGAGAGGAATGTTGTCATCAGGCATTGTCTTTCTCCATGACAATGCTCGGCTGCACACTGCAGCTGTAACAAAGAAGCTCCTTCAGCGTTTTCGTTAGGAAGTGTTTGATCATCCACCATATAGCCAGGACTTGGCTCCATTCGATTTTCACCCCTTTGCTCACATGAAATGCTGGCTAAGAGGATAACATTTTGGCAAAGACATCAAGCTACAGACCAGCGTAGAAACATGGCTGAAAACACAGGTGGATCTGTTCTATGACAAGGATATTGGAAAATTGGTACCACGCTATAACAAATGTCTAAATCGGAGTGGCAACTATGTAGAGAAATAGGGTAACTATGTAAGTACTTGCTACAAATAAAATTTTTTTTATTTTCACTGTGGTTTTAATTTCGTGACTGATCGGACCTTGGAAAAAAAACCGTATTATTTAGAAACAGTTTCATCCTTCATCATGGCAAGAAAAGGTATTGTCTGAATAAACCAATAACCCGTGCAGAAAATGGTAATGATGATTAGATGTATTTATTAAAGAGCTATAAATGTAATATTGCCATTTATTTTTTCTTGCAATACACTTCACATTATATGGATACTTGTGATAAAAAAAATTATTGTAACTAGCCAAAAAATTTACCTTTTGTGATCATTCTGACTTTGAGAAAGAACCAGAAATTGCATAATACCAGGTCAGGTGGATGAGAACATAGTGAAATGTGTGACAGAAATCGAAGAAACTGACAGAAATTGCTGTACCAGAAATGATGCATGACATGGAGAACTGTCATGATGGAAAATAAACATGTCCATTTTTCAAAGTTTTCTAAGCACATCATTTCTTAAATGCTCTCACAAACATTCAGCTGTTTCCCAAATACCCAATAACCTGTTTGATTGAATAATTTGTTCTTATTTTAACCTTCTTTTGGAATTTTAATATTTAAAGACATCTCCTGAGCTGTCTTACACATTCACAATCACTACAAAATTGCCTTAAACACTAGTAAACCTTCTTCATCTTCATAATCACTCCATTATCAGCATATGATAATTTTAACATTACTTAGAACTCTTTTACAGCCTGAAAACAAGATTTCATGTTAATGCATTGTTTGTCATCTATGTAACCTTATTAACCCATCTTGTAAAACTTAATCTTGTAACCTTAGTTCAACACTGACAGACTCAAACAAAAAATTCAAACTTGTGCATTTATTAAGTTTAAGCATGTGGTGTTTCTTACGTTATAAAATTCCCTACCTTACCACTGGAAGGTACTCAGCTATATATATATTTATTTATTTATCGTTCCTTATACAAATAATGAGTGTATAAATGGAAAAGATTCTTTTTATTTTAAATACATCAGCTCTCTCATACCATCTACACCTTGATGTCCTAGCTCTCAATGCAGCTCTTCTTTATTAATGACAGAGGGAATAAGTAATACTTTACTTTACTTTTTCCCTCTGTCATTATCGGATTATTACTTTACTTACTCCCTCTGTCATTATCAGAGTTCATATCAGATTAATGTTCCAAAGACGTCTACCACAAATTTCAACGAAAGGCTGTGACATAACTACTAAGGGTAACTAATGGCAAGTCTTTTGGTAGATGTCATATACTTAAGCTCTTCCCTGATAGTTAACCCTGAAACTATGTATAAAATTTTTGGTTTTTCTGACTAGCCAGATCTGTAATCTTTCCATAAGAATTTTTTCATCTCTACTTTATCCCTGAAAGCTAGCTGCAGAGTTGCATAAAACATCAAGCTATGCAAAGTTTGGAGGTGTTCTTTCCCAGTATATTGTTTTTCCCTCAAAAATACTGGAGCACATATAATCTAAAACCCCCAACACAAAAAAAAAATTGAGTTAGTTCCTGGTTCAGACCCAAAAGGTGTCAATAAATCATTAATGACTAGTTATCATTTTTGAAAAGCTTTATCGAGATGGATACTTTCCCATGCAGAGTAAACCTTAATATTTGAACTTATCTAAAATCTCTAAACTGGTGACATTCAGTATAAGATCTACTTGTCTACTCTGGTTTCTTGAATAAGGAACCACCGTTTTTTTACTGAGTATTACATCATATTCTTTCCTTAACAGCAATAAACAATAGCTTATTTTGAGAGATTACAAACAATCTTTAGGCAGAACTCCTTACTGTTCTGGTCAATCAGTAGTTGGTCCACTAAAATATCCCCCTGAGGGAAAAATAAAATATCTCTTGAGGGTGTCCTTTATTATAAATAAATCTATAGTTAATATGTTAACTGTAGGTTAGTGGAATCAGGTTTCATTATAACTAAAAATCGTTTACATTAAACATTACTCTTTGTTATTTTAACTACAGTAGCATGCAGATTAATATGAAAATAGAGAATTTTTTATTTTTATTTCTATATTGTGGCTATGTGTTTGATGACACCCATTCTTAGTTGTTTGTGCACTGCGAGGATATTGTTCTTTGGTTATTTAGTTATTTTCGTGTATGAATGAATGTTTTGAAAAACTTAATTTCATTTTTTATTGTATAATCATATTTTTTGTTCTGTCAAATATATAACAATCAACAAAACTCCAAAAAAGTGTTTAAAAATTGTTTCTCTTTCTCACCAAACTAGTATGAAACAACAAATATCTTTTGAGGGTGGTGTTGGACTAGAGACAGTTAATTGCTTTTAAAACACTTTAAAGAAACTGGTTCCTCCTCACCTCAAAGGAAAGGCAAATGGGACCGCAACAGATAAACTACTCCAATACAAGATTGGTTATTAATGAGAAAAAGTAAATTTGACCCAAAATTATCTCTGGGGACTTAAACTGAGAATTAGCAACCGCCAGTAGAACAGATTTACATGTGACAACTATTAAACTATGACTTCTTGCAGCTGGATAGAAAGCTCATCAGCCAGCTAAAAAGCAACTTTTAAGACCCCAACAATGTGCAAAAAAAGAAAAAAAAAAAAGAAAAAAAAAAGACTTATGGGGCAAAGCATATGCTAATTGTACCAAAGGCTGGAAAAATGTTTTCTGGTGAGTCACATTTTTAAATCCAGGGGCAAAGGGTTTCATACATTAGAAAAGCTTCAGTTGAAAACATATATCTCCGCTTATATCCAACAATCAGTTCCTCAGAAAAAGGGCCTTCACATTCGAAGGTCCTTTTTCATTTCTTACAGTAGATGTTATATTGAAGTTATGGATATATGAAAATTCTGAAGGAAAGGGTTGTAACATAATTTCAAAACAAATTCCTATAAGACAATGGATTATTTCAACAAAATCTGATGCCATATTGCCAAAAAAATGGGCAAATTTTTCAACAAATGAGACATTAAAGAACTCCCATGGCCAGGCAACTACCCAGCTTGCATTTAAACCCAATTGAAAATCTTTGGACAACAGCCAAAAGAACGACTCTCAAACACGAACTATATCACAAAAATTGACCTCATTAAAGCAATAATATCTTTATAATTTCATAAGAATAAAATAAATGTGCAATAACAATTTTTTTTCGTTTCTTCATGATGAAACGATACACATTATCGGTTTAATGAGATCAGTTTTCAACAAGTATACTTACTTGTTCAATCAATCCCAAATCGTGTAAGTAAAGTGAAAGGAGTACATATTATTAGACATTCACAAATTGTGCACATATGATTTTTTTTCTAAATAAAATTACTTTTTATTAAATAACATTAATGTTCAGATTAATTTGCACACTACTAATTATTTACTAATTTACTAATTGTATTTTTAACATATTATATTTCTTTTTTAAAAATTATAAATTTTTCAACCATATATATTAAATAATATAAACTACACATTTTAATTATTTTGACTTTAATGTGTAATTTGGCAATAAACATTTTATAAGACGAATAACAACTGAGGAAGTGGAAATTAATTTGAATTATATGTACAATAAATATATATAAACAAACCTGAACCACTTAGGTTCGTGACTTGTTCCAGATTGTTCATGTTTTTTCCTTCTATCACGCTGAGCTTGTTCTAACTGAAGTTTCAAAGTTTCTGCAGCATTCAAGTTACCTTCTTCAAGTAACCTAGTGACAAATGTTAAAAGTTTGATTTAATCACGTTGTTTCTTTACCAAAAAAAAATTATTATTATATATATTATTACATAGTTATCTACAGAACCACAAAATGCACAACAAATCAGAAAACAAGAATGAATAACCTTGTAGTGTTAGTTGTGCTTTTCAAATAGTTATCCAAGTTTGGCAAAAAACAGTTAAATTTTATAAATTTTGTAATAAAATATTATAATCTTAGTACAGCAAACAACAGCTTTTAAAAAATGAAATTTTAGTAACGTTTTAATCAAAAACAACAGCTGATATGAAAGTCATTGTTTTGGATGATACTGTAAATTGACTGAATCTTGGTTTACCTTTAAACAAAATCAAATAAATATTGTGGAGAAAAAATTTAAGTACATCACTTAAATTACAGAATATAACTGTTCAGTGCTACAGTTAGAAAATCAGTAATATTCAGTTCAACAGTCTGCATTTGAAACGTTCACTATAATATTAGTATTTTTCATCATGAAGATCATGCTTAATTAACATTCGTAAGGTAATTTTACAAAGAAGTAGGAACATTTTTACATACAAGAGTTTTCATCTATTTATTTCCAAGTACAATTTCTTGCTTTGTTCACAGTTTTTCTTTAGTCTATTTTTTTTTTTTTTTTCCCGCCTCCGGGTCGGACCTCCAATTAAGTATGGCACAACCCGGAGAGGAAACATCTCACTGTAGTGGGATTCTACAGTGC
>JAAAKQ030495352.1:0-20950 GCA_010016005.3 Zanna intricata | reverse complement strand
AATAATTCTGCTGGTATCCTATCTATCCCAGGAGCCTTTCTGCTATTCAGATCTTTTAACGCTCTATTAAATTCAGAAATAAATAATAAATAATTATTTATTAAACGTAAATAATTTATGTTTAATTTTTTGAATTCGAAATAATATAAATTACAATGTATGACACATGCTTTGGTGCTTCATGTGTTTACAAGATTTGGTTAACTAATTATCATGAAAGTATCGTAAAAAAGACGTGTAAAATATAATTAAATATTGTTTAGTCTCTGTGAAACTTTTGACTGGCACACATTTCTAAAAGTATAAACTTATTTAAGTTTATACTGCAATTTAAGTTCTAGTTCAATTTAAGTTCAATTTTTTTTAAGTTCAATTTAATAATAGTTCTAGTTCAATTTAAGTATTTACGTTCTATACTGCAATAAAATAGATAAGTGTAGTTTGATAATATTTTAAGATTTTACTGATTTTGATTTAAATATTTATTTATGATAATATTGCAACCTTATGAGGTCTCCCAACTTCCTTTTTTCCTTGTGAAAATAATAATGAAGTTTTAAGGGTAGCTTTTCGTTTGAAATTCTTTCCAAATGTTGCCATCAACGATTATGGTAATTTTCAAGTCACTTGTTCAGGCTGTATATATTTAAATCAGGACGTATATCTCTGTATTGGATACCGATCAAGTTACCTTAAAACTATCACAATGTTCTATTACATGACATATCCATAATAGTAGTAGCGGAAATCATTACAATTTAGAATATCATTTTCGTATCTAATTTGACTTTATTACTCAAATGTTTTAATAATGGTGCCGTAAATTATTTAGAATTTTTTTTTTTCAACATCAAATCTAGCAGCACATTTTAAATAATTAAATTGCAATACTTTCTCTAAAGCTACGCAATCAAGCATAACCTTTCATCGATTCGGATATTTACCCTAAATGAAATGATTCTAGTCTTATAAGTAAAAATTTTGAAGTTACATTACTTGCACAATTTCTTCAGAATATATTTTCTGAAGATCATCTTCAGATTCTTGAATAATAATCTTGAGTAAATCATCCCAAAGCAGTAATACATTTAGTTAAACCAATTGCATTACAATCATATATCTCTTCAACGTTACAAATTGCAACATTATTATCACAACGTAACTTTGTAAAATTTTTTCTATTCAAAATCAGCTATAACATTCAGGGAAGTTGTGTCTTTATTGTTCTATTCAAAAGTTTAAACACCTTGTAAATACAAAATTGTTGCCATAAACGTATTCTCTATCAGTCCAACGAATTTATCCCATGAATCCTGAAGGGCTCGTATAACAATGTTCATTTCTATATTTCTCTTTAATTTGTATTTTCCCTAGGATTCTGGTATTCTCTGTAGAAACTCAAGATAGAATTTTTTCTTCTTTATTCTGGATTCGTCAATTTCAGAATTTCACTCTTTCTTCTTGATTCTTCTTCTTTTTTTCTTTTCTTATTCTTTCGAAAAGCTTCAGATGCTGCAATTTTTTTTTTATTTAGATGATTAATTCACTACATAAGTTTAAAGCTTGTGAATAGGAATATGAAATGGATATTTTGTAGCATATGAATTGTACAAGGATTATGCGTTTCAATATGCCTGACCGAGATTCAAATCCGGGATCTCCGGATTAAAGGCCGAGACGCTACCATCCGCCACGGAATCAGCGAAAAATTATCAGAAATTTTATTCCCGTGTTAATATACCCAAATCTGAATCCTATGTCTATTTTTGTTGAATAAGTCTGCATTGAAGTACGTTAGACCCCCTAGCCTGATGGAATGATTAATTAATGTTTGGATTTTTCATTAAAAAAAAAATAGATTAATTTTTCTACATCTAATTTACTCTACTTGATAGATCACTTATTAAACAGACAACTTCAGTCTGCAACTTTTTCGTAGGTGAAGTTAACAGTATTTTTTGGTATCCGGTAGAACAACTTCATATTTCCTTACCAATTCGTGATAGTGTATTCCGACTGGTCTGAAATAGGTAGCACGACGTTCATATAATGCAGCTAAATGCGAAACGTATTAAAAAACGAAAACGTATTAAAATGTATAAAGCAAGCCACAGACACCGCTATTTTTATCCGTTTTAACTTGGCACTAATTTAACTTTATATTAAATTAGTTGTTTTAATCCATTCTTTAAAAAGGGATTTTCATACAAATTATCTTTTGGTAAATATTGAATCTTGACATACTCTTTATCAAAGTAAGGATTATTTTGTATTCTAATTTAATAAAGCTTTTTCTTATTTAGAAATAATAGCTAAGAGGAGTTTTAATAGGCTGTATGTATAACTATAAAACTATAGGCTATATATATTTTTTTTCCGTTATCGATTAATAAATAATTCTGTGGTCAGATAGCAGAAGCTGATATGTCACAATTTTCAAAATTGACTTAAATGTATTTCCCCATACGTACGTAAATGTATGTTCCTCATAATTATCGTTACAGACAACTATATGGTAGCAAATTCTTTCATGTCTACAAACAGTGATTACCGAGATATAAGCTGAGGTCGTTTCTCATATGTTCATTTTTTCTTATTTTAAAGGCGGTATAATTTTATATGTTTTAAATATATTTTTGCCATCTTCTACTTTCCTTGTATTTCTGATAACATAAAGGCGACCAAAGGTATTACCCTTAAGTGTGCAGTTTTGATATCTAATAGAATTACTATAACTGTTACTTCATAAGTGGCATAAATAAACGTAATGTAGCTTTGTCATCTTTTTATCTTACACAGCTGTATTACATAAGCTGTCAAAATTTTATACTCGTATATCGGTTTATGTTATTTTCTCATCTGATAAAATATAGTTTTAGTATTTTATTTTTAAGGTGGCAGAAGAAGTCAGTATATCTTGTTTGCCATTTGCATAAAATAATAATTACAATATGTTGAAATTTGCACAATATTGTATTTTTTTGTAGTTATTTTACATATAGGTTGTATCTGGTTTGCTTACATACTCCCTCCATTTCTCCCGCCTTGGTATTTCTTCAGACACCATCCATTCGGTCGCCCTAAAGCATAAGACCGAATGTCCGTTCAAAGAAGGGCTACTATACCTCGAAGTTAAGGGACCAATTCTAATTTGCTCCTAGAGCTAACCTTAGTTGCGTGAACGAAATAAGCATGGCGAACACCACCACTCGCTTGCGTATCCCACCGTTCATTTGTCATATATTCAAGTAAACTGGGTAATCGCACCCTGTCTATACTAACATATATGACCTGTTAACACATAAAATTTATTTCGTCAATTAAATGAAATTAAAGCGCAGCAACTCGCTGCCACACCTCGGTTACTGCGAGCCAGCAAGTATCTGTCCACCATATTACTGCGCTCGGAGCAATAATTGGCTGGTGGCCAGCCAGTTTCCAAGAGTAGCTTCCTACAGCAGCGCGGTAGGAGTCTTTTCTTCAACAGCTCTGACGCCGACATCTGCTTCAACCACCAGAGAATCTGAAAACAGAGTATCAAGGAACGCCCGGTACGTCACCCGGGCGTAGATTTTAAAGTGTGGTCGTGACTACCTAACTCGCACCGAACACTGGACAGCACGTGCAATTGCTTATATATAGGTGATATAAATATTTTGTGTTCTTACATTATACGTGTTTACATTTTGTAGGAGTCACGTTAACGCCACTCAATATACTCGGCATTTATCATGCAGTGCGACTGATTTTAAACAACTATTTTTTGTTTGCAATAACTCATTAAAGAACATGAAATTAACCTTCTGTAATGAGTCGGTTAGAAGGTAAAAGATCCAGTTTATCGTTAAAAATTGATATTCTTATAGTAATAAAATAAAATCTTCTGAAAAAGAGATTTTTATTATAACTATTTATTAATATTACTGATAATTATTATTTAATATTATAAATTATTTATTAACACTAAAGTTATTTACAATCGAAAAAATAAACAGTTTACTAATGAAAACTAAATAAAACCGTAAAATGTTACAATTAGCTGCAATTTGGGGGTTTTACGTTTTACAAACAATTTGCCATTACAAATAAAATTCGTACCTTTTATTTTAATGGCAAATTGTTTGTACGTTAAAAGACAAAAAAAGCAGCCATTCGCGGGACTGGCCAACAAAAGTGAAAAATTAGAGTGAAGTGAGTACCGCATCATTGGTTAATAATTATATTTGATTCTATTGCTGATTCTAATGTATGTATTCATTAAAAAGGACTTAATAGACTACTTAAGAAATCTATTTATAATATAGTGCGATGGAACAGTCTTTCTATACTGTATTAATGTATACGTATATGCGTACTGGTATACAGAAAGAAAGAAAAACAGCGAGAGAAAGAAAGAGATGTGCAATCAACATCTATCTTTGCTGTATATTGATGTAAACGTACATGCGCATATGCATATGCATATGTATATAGAAAGAGAAAGAGAGTGAAGCGTATTGGGAATCACCGACGGATCATCGATGGTTTTTCTCACATCCCTTTCATTCTATATATATATTATACGCATATATGTATAAATTCTCGCTCCACGTCTTTCTTTCCTATATATATATATATATGCTTATCGTCTCGTGATAATTTTTGATTACGAGTCGGCTATTTTTTTCTCCCTGCAAAGGTCTACCACAAAAGTTAGTGTCCAATCCACTAAAAATGTTTTTACTTCAATAGTATTCGCTGCACTAAATCGAGATTAAACTTTTTTATTAGGTTTTAATAGTTTAAATTTTGTAAACTATTAATTACTATTAAGTAAGTATTAATACATAAAACTATTAATTAAAATGATGATTTTGCATAATCTAACAAATTTTTAAATAAATTAATTATAATTATATTAATTAAAAAATATGTGTGAATCAATATACTTATTTTATGTTTAATAAATGTTAACTTTCTTATGCCAATGATGCCTGTAAAGAGTGTGAAATAAAAAAAGCTCTAGTTAGAATTATCTCCTTTGAGACCACGATATTTACATATATCTGCTTCCTTTGGAGAATCATTTTGGAAAGTATCAGTCAGCTGCATGACTGAATATCAGAATTCACGTGACATGAAAGAGAAGAAAGAGAATGTAGAAGTCTGCTAGGCTTAAATTATAACTACTTTACTGTAGTAAAGTAGTGCTATTCTTCAAGTGATATGGTATAATAGACCAGTTTTTTTCCGGTTTCCTCATTTACTGTCACCAACAAGCGTTCAGTTGTGAATCATCTTAAAATAATAATTCTGTATTCGGTATCGCATTAATAAAAATGTAGAATTTAAACAAGTATAATTCAACAGTTAACTCAGTTTTATTGTTTATATCTACCATTGAAAAATATTTTGTATATTTTTAATACAATAAGAAATATTAAATTTTTTCCGTTTTAGTACATATATATATATATTTGTTATCACAAATATTATATAAATATTTGTTATGTTAAATATTATATAAATATTTGTTATCACATTTAAATTGGCTATCGCCAATTTAAATTTTAATGCGATCTACTAATTTAAGCTGACGTAAAAAAAAAAATAATAAAATAATAAATAACTCGTCGGTAATAATTAGAAGAAAATCTCATTTCTCAGAATTTAAAATTAATATAGCATTTCTCGTACTACTGCAAAAACTTATAAAATATATTCAGTAAGTTAAAGATATTATGGCTTAGTAACATAAAAAAAAATTTTTATAGAAAAACTAAAAATTTCCCCGCTGAACTTTCAGAGAGAATTAATTTTAATTTAAGTAGCTACGACTGAGTTCGACACGGTTGTAATTTTATGTGAAAATACCTACCGACCTATGGCCTGGAACATATTTTGTGGCAACTGTTGACAGAAAAAAGTATTACTAAACATTCTTTTATTTCAATTTAAATTACCTCCCTAAAATATTTCTCTTTCAGTACCTAGGTTATCGAATATCTTTTTTAACGTAACTTTCATTTTAAGACTTTTCTATCAGCCTAATCATAAATTTCAAAATTTTTAACAGCATATAATTCATTATATAAATTAAACTTTTTAAAAAAAAAACTTAAT
Source organism: Zanna intricata (assembly GCA_010016005.3). NCBI lineage: Eukaryota > Metazoa > Arthropoda > Insecta > Hemiptera > Fulgoridae > Zanna > Zanna intricata. Next base: position 14,848 of record JAAAKQ030495352.1, on the reverse strand, counting down.
TTTCAAAAAATAAAGTTAGAACAAAATTAAAGTTGGAAAAATAAATATAAAAAATATAAAACTATAAGTCTTCTATTCTTATGAATTAATGAGATAATAACCAGAGGTGAACGATAATGATGATTTTTCTGCTATAGCAGATTATACTGCCTTTAATGAAATGGACGAGATTTGAAAATTATTAAAAATCAAAAATATCTGGCATTGATACCGGGAAATATTTTACAAATTTTTTTTCTAGAAGTTGACATAGCTATTTCGGTAGCCGGTCTTTGTGGCGCGACTGTTAGCGTCTCGGCCTTTCATTCGGAGGTCCTGGGTTTGAATCCCAGGCATGGATTTTTTCACCTGGCTCCTGGGTCAGGCATTTTTCACACACGCTATAATTCATTCATCTCATTCTCTGAAGATATACCTTAAAGGTGATTCCGGAGGTTAAACAAACAAAAAAAAAAAAATAAAAAAAAACGTTATTTCGATAATTAATGTAGACGATCTACCGCTGTAGTTAGTTCTTAGATGGCGACACTGAAACGCTATTTTGAAATAAGGAAATAAATAAATAAAATTATAAATATAATCTGACTAAACTTAACCTAGGCACGCTCGCTTCACTAGTAATCTCGACTAGCGAGCGAAGCAAGCGTATGTTAAGTTTGGTTAGATTATATTTATAATTTTATTTATTTATTTCCTTATTTCAAAATAGCGTTTCAGTGGCGCTATCTAAGAATAATTAATTAAGTAACTAACTGTAGTAGTAGATCGCCTACTAAATTAATACAGTACAGGTTTTTCATTAATCTCTATGCTCATAATGAGATTTTTTTCAAAACATTTTACACGTCAGATCTATAACGTACCAGAAGTAATCTTGAAGTATGAACGATATGGATTTCGAAACTTACAGGCGTTCTTGGGTAATCATCTTCACTTTCCAGCAAATTATTAAAAAAAGAAGAAACCATTTGTAAATTTGTAGATAGACGTATGAATGCTCAAAGGATCAATATAAATATATTATGTATAGTAGCTGATGTGGTGTAGTCGTTTTTAAATGAATAAATACCAGCTCTTGGTTTAACGATATTTATTATTTTAAACTGTGGTATATGCGTTCATGACGTTGAAGGCATAACAGTATAACATAGTATAAACTTGAATAGTAATTTTGTTGAATATATTGCAATTAATACTTATGAATAAGAAACTTGCTAATAATATAAAAGACTTACGAATAATTATACTTATGAGCGATACATTATATTTTGCAACTAACATGTTTGAAATACTACAGGCTACTGTCCTGGCGTCTGGTCTAACACTGCCTATTTCCCGTTGTCTCTACTGAAACCGAATACGACTCGTAATCGGATAGCAAGAATGAACCGACCATATCGGTGTATAATCTTCAACGTTCTCAATGAATAGAACGTAACACCATTATTGCAAACCCTCACTATTTTCACGATTAAGAGAAAACATTTTATAAATTAAATGGGGTTTACTGTGTAGGATTTTTCAAAATTAGATATCTGCTTTTTAAGTAACAGAGGTTCTAAAAAAAGATGTATTATATTGAAAATCAAACCGGTGGATGAATGTTATTTCTGTGAATAAAGTAAACATGGCTTCATGACAAATCGTATGCCGTTCAAAGTTTCTTGACTCCAAATAATTAAGACTGTGTAAATTATTACTAAATTTGTCAATAAAACTCATTAAAAAAAAATGGAATATGAATCAAAATAGCAGAGAACAATGCAATTAGCGAATCAACCAAAAACTGATTCACTAAAAAAAAATGTATAAAAATGTATAGAGATTATATATAGAAAACTATGTATATAAAAAATTTATAAAAATATATACTTTCATCTTCGTATACAGAAACTTATAACATTTCATTCTTTGCTTAAGTTATATTTTATACTTATCAAGTACAAGAAAGGAATGTAAAATTTAAAAAAAAAAAAAAAAATGAACAGGAAAATATAGCCTAAATTTATAAAAATAGCTTCAAAGATACTGCCGCGATTTATTTTTATTTTTAAATATTAAAATAGCCGTAGAAGCCTGTATGATATAAATCATGTACGTAAATTATATATAGTACGAATATCAAAGAAAAAAATAAATACAAAATTTATTTACTTGTATTATATATAAAATAAAAAAATGATTTTCTATAAATATAAATAACATTTTTTTGTGTAATATGGAAACATTCGAATGGATTCTGAAAGAGAAATAGGGCTATGTCAGTGAAGGAGACACTGAATTCAACGGCTTGTCAGCGCCAGTGGTTGGCCGGTACACTAAACAATGAACATCGCTGTAACACAACCTCACAGTACCCCTGCAAATGAGAGGTCGATGTGGAATTTACTTATTTGTTATTTTTACGCTCTACTTTTCTTTGTATATTGTTTTTTCCCCCCCTTAATTTATACTTCATCATTTAGTGTTTATTTTTCAAAAATTCAATTTATTAAATAATGGCTTCATATAAAAACATATGAAGACATTTAGGAATAAATTCGCGACCGACTTATTCTAGTAGATTGTGATGGATAATCAAAAAAAAAAAAGTAAATAATAAATAATAGGTGTTATAATAAATATTCAAGAAAGAAACGATGAGAAAAATTCTTGCCTGCTAACTAAATTTTAATCCTATCTATTTTGTATCGAAGAAAATTTATTGGTTGTATTAGCGCAAATTTTATTATAAGTACATGGATGGTGTATTATAAAATAAAAAAAGATTATGATTTATTATTAATTTGAAAATTAATAAATGAATTATTGTCAGTTAATCATAACTGGATTGAAATATTCAATAATCATGCCAATGTTTTAAGTCTCAAATTCCGATTAAATTTTATTGAAAAAAAATAAAAAATAAAACATCTGCTGATTTTGAAATATATCGTAGAACTTTTTTTATACTAATTACCATGCTTTAACCAAAAAATTTAATGATTTAATGTTATTTGAGACTTAAATGTGGTTTTTTTTTAATAATGTCTTATTGAATTTGATCACGCTAAAAAATGTTCTAAAAGAATTACTAATTATAAATTTAGAAAACAACATCACTACACTTCCGCTTAATTTTATTTAACAATTTTTTTATTTTCACCTTAATTACACATTTAAAACTCTGAATATGATGTAATTATTTTTTACACGACTACCCAAAAAGGAGTGTAGTGAATTTAAGATATATGTATGTTTGTTCCACCATAATAGCTTAACGATATGTGATCCCCGCGTTGGAATCTTTACGTTACCGGGATTGTAACGTAAATATATATATATATATATATATATTTAAATATATATATTTATATATTTAAATAAATTTAAAAGATTTGAAAAAAGTTATACTATGTTCGATCCGCACGATTTTTAATTATTCTTTATTAGTAATTATCCTATATTAAAGAGCAATGCTTGTCAGTAGCTTTTTTATTGGCAGTCATGTTTTTTAATTTTTTTTTTTTTTTTCTTAGTGCATGCATTATTAATTAATACCTTCAAATGTATTAATAACAGACCTATTAATTCCTTCGGAGAGTATTCAGAAAACCTGAACGAGGAGAAAAAGTTATCTCTCTGATATCAAAGTCATTGGTCTCGTGGTGGCCTTGGAATCATTTAGCGAATGTACGCTAATAGCAGCTATTTACTCTTATCTTTCTGAAATATATACTCTATTCTTTGTGAAATAAATTTAATAGAAAATTTATCTTGATCAACAGAAAAAAGTAATAAATGATATTGATATTATAACATGAAGGAAAAGATCTAATGGATGATGTAAAAAAACAAGTGTTAAATAAACGTAATTAATTTACATATTACAATAGTTTTAGTATTTAAAACTCTCTGTCAAAAATTCTAATCAAGAAAATTACGTACGTTTCGAACCACAACATGCAAATAAGTAAGGATTTAATACAATAATATCAAGCAAATAAAACATTTAATTAAATATAAAATCGTTACCAATTTAAAATTTTTTCAACAGATTTTTTTTCTAAGGTTTATTTACTTAATTTATATACTGATGACATCAACTTAATATAAAATTTTAAAAGAGAAAAATAACCTGAAAAATTTAAGTACTAAAGTGGTTAATGTCAATAACCGTATAAAACATAGACTTGAAAGTTAATTATGAGATTAAATTCAAAGCTGCTTAACCAGTCTGTGAACTTTCTTGTTTGAAACTTAAATCTTAAAAGATAAATTATTAAAGTATCAAATAAGTTTGAAAGTAAAGGAAACTAATGTTAATTGATTCAGATATGTTAACTTGATTTCTTGGAAATACATTATTAAGTTAAATTCTGTTAAAACGTTATAGAATAATAAAATTACACATGACTATTACTTCTCTATTATGAGTTATAAATTGGAAACTTATTTCAAAGTCGATAATTTGCGAATAAGGAATAAATATCACAATCATAATAAAATTATATAAATGCTAATATTAATCATCAGCAGTTTTCCAAGTTGGTAAATGTATCCAGAAAATTTTATGAGCTAAAATGAAAAAATTAATTTCAGACTAACGTCCAGCTAAGTTCTTAAATTAGACATGTAATGTTGTGAAAATAAAAAGACATATATGAAGTAAATAAGGCAAAAATTAAACATTAAATATACAAAAACTTTCATTGTGAAAGAGTAGTTCTGATATTATCAAGCAGACAACAAAAATATACCATTTTCATTTGTACCTCCAAAATGACCATTGCAGAGTTTAAAAATAAAAAAAGAAGATATTTATAAACCTAAAACTGAGAAAAAAATTAATGCAAGAAGAGTATGAAGATCTTAATATAAAGAAGATTTGGTTAAAGTAATACTAAACATTTTCAGAGTTGAACAGAAAAGACTATAATAAAATATTAACAGGATGAAAAATACTAAGGCCCTAAGTGTTATGAATTGAATGTGGATGACATTTTTTTCTTTTTAGCATCCGGAGCCACCGTAAGGTATTACTTCAGAGGCTGAATGACGATGATATGTATGAATGTAAATGAAGTGTAGTCTTGCACATTCTCAGATTGATCATTACTGAGATGTAAGGTTAATAGAAACCAAACCACCAAAGAACACCGGTATCCGCGATCTAGTACCCAAAACCGAATAAAAGTAATCGTCTTTACTAGGATTTGAACATTAGAATTCTCGACTTTGAAATCAACTGATTTGCTATGATGAGTTCACCACTAGATCAATAATGGATTTTTATCACCTGAACAATGTGGTTTCCGATGTGGACGATCTTCTATTGACAATCTGGTATCCCTGAAATCAGCTATTCAACACGCTTTCCTACATCGCCAGTGCCTCTTCACTACCTTCTTCAACATCAGAATGGCGTACGACACGGCCTGGCGACGTGGTATTTTAGGCACTCTCAGAGATTGGGGAATCAGTAGCAATATGCTCGCCGTTATTAGGGGATTTTTAAGTAATCGAAATTTTCGTGTTCCTGTTAAAGATTCTCTATGAGGCAGTCCCATCTTGGAGAATGGAGTTCCATTCCACCACCTTATTTTCTTTTCCTATCAACAGTGTCACTAAATATGTGCACCCGTTTCATGCTCGTTATTTATCGATGACTTCGCAATATATATTACGTCCCGTTCAACAGCCACTGCGGAGAGACTACTTCAAAACACTATATCTCGCCTTGAAGCTTGGTCCAGGGATACCGGCTTCAACTTTTCACCTGAGAAAACAAAATGTGTAGAATTTTATCGGCTGGGGATACTTCTATTCCGCAAGTTTTTCTCAACGGAGAACTAATTACTATCTCTTCTGATGTCAGATTTCTAGGTTTATTCTTTGATAGCCGTCTTACGTGAGTTAAACATATCAAAGAATTAAAAGCAAAATGTTCGAAACTCCTTGATATGCTCCGAGTCCTTAGCAACACAAATTGGAGAGCTGATCGATCATGTATGTTGCTTTTTTATTATGCCTTAGTTCGTTCCCGCTTAGATTACGGTTGTATGGTCTACTTTTTAGCAAAAAATACCGCGTTGAAGATGTTAGATACTGAACATTATTCTTCTAGCTACAGGTGCTTTTAAATCAAATCTTGTCACTAGCATATTAGTCGAGTGTGGTGTACCGTCACTTTGGAATAGACATGATCTACTTCTACGATCTTACTTTGCCCGACTTAAAGCGAAACCGAATTTCCCGGCTTTTACCTCAGTATTGTTGAATCCTAATTTGCAAAGGTATAAAGACCATCCACGTTATACTGCACCTGTGGGTGTACGTGCCCGACGGTTACTGCAGCATTTAAACATTGACATACCTTTCATTTTTCCAGCGTATCCCTATTCATATCCCCCGTGGAGAATCAGCCGTATAAATTTTATTCTTGATCTTATCGTGTACAAGAAGCAATCAACGCCACTTATCTTCTTTCAGCGATATTCTTTCCAATATGAAACCGGACGCAATAATAAACACAAATGGTTCAAAACAGGATGATACCGTTGGTCGCCCATTTGTTGTCAATGATAGAACTTATATGTTTGGTCTGCCTAGTATTACAAGTATTTTTACTGCTGAACTTTACGCTATAAATAAGGCACTGAATATCGTTAACCCAAAGTACCGTCATATCCTTATTTTTAGCGACTTGTGTTGTGCACTCCAAGCTTTGGAATATTTTTACTCCAGATATTCCTTATTCACTGAAATTTACAATACAATCGCCGAGTGTAACCACCGCAACACACAAGTGACTTTTTGTTGGATTCCTAGCCATGTGGAAATTTCAGATAACGAAAAAGCAGGTTCCGTTTCTAAAGACGCATGTATTTAACCTCCTTTCACCATTCGGGTTGTTTCTTCTGATTTTATCAATTGCATAAAACACTCTCTTCGATCAAGGTGGCAAGTTGTGTGGAAAACTACCATCGATAATAAACTTCAGCACATCAAAGACTTTGTGTTGCTATGGGATTCATCATGTAGTGAAATTCGTCGTGAGGATGTGGTCCTCTCTCGATTGCGGTTAGGACACACCAGAATGACACACGGTTATCTGATGTCAGCAAGGCACGCGCACCACTATGCGCGTGTTGCAACTGCCGCATGACTGTGCGCCACATACTTATGGATTGCATACGTTATTCGGCGTAAATTTAGATTAGACGGAGGCATTCACCAAATTCTGGGAAATGATAAGGATATTTTAGACCGGATGCTGCATTTTTTACAAAGCCCTAATATATTACACAAAATTTAAAATGCCTGCCTTTTTCCTCCAATGCTTAAGAATTTTTTTAGTGTGTTTTTTCTTAAATTTTATGTTATTTGTTTTCCCATTGTGATATTACTTCTTTTTTTTTATTACTATATTAATTTTAAGTTCAGTGATATTTTTTCTGTTATTAGTTTAAGTTTTAGTTTTTTTAATATTTTACGGTAGGTTTAGTTTTTTGTTCATTTTTTTGGTCTTTCAGTTTTTCTAGTTAGACCCTTTACACCCCTCTTGCATTCAGGAATTTTTTTATTTATTCTTTCTCCTTTATTTATCCTTTTTTTCAAGTTTAATCTTTTATTTTTTAAATTCACACTTATTTTTAATTTCAGTTTTACGGCTGTGATGCTAGTTTTAAGTGTTTTTAAATATTTTTTAACTGTGATATTAGTTTTAAGTTTTTATGTGATTCTTTTTTTTTAGATAGTACCTTTTTCTTTACAATATTTTATTTCGGGCATGATAATGATAGGACGTTTTTCTCCCACATAAAAAAAAACCATTAGACCCATCCGGTAGGTTGAATTTTGATGACTTAACGATATGAAACTGTTATGAATCTTACACCTTTCTAGTGTAACTCTTAAATGATTCGATACATGTATGAGGCGAACTCATTCATGACCTAAAATATTTCATGAGAAACTGAAAATAAATACTCTTCATAATATACACTTTACGAGAAATTAAGTTTTACGTAAAGAATTCCTACTATTCGGACAGAAAACAATAACTTCTACTAAACGGATCCGGTTTGAAAAAATTCTAAGCGCAATATTTGAAATATGATAGCAAAACAAAAAACCAGGAACATATTTTGTGAAGTAACTAATAAATCCTACAATCAATGTTTAGCAGTTAAAATAGTGATTACATCTAAACATCAACAACTGAATATGGCTTTAGGCGATTTTCTCCATTTTATGAAGTTAAAATAATACGCCCGAAAACAATGCAGTTCAACGACAAATGTAACAAGATAATACCAAAGAACAATATTATTCAAAATCAATAAGATACTTAAGGTAACGTTTAAAATTTTACATGATTTTCAAGGATTACAATTACTTCCAAGGATTAAAACTTTAAACGAAGTAGGAGGGATTAAAAGAGATGTTTTTCACTGGAAATGATTTTGTAATATTACATACATGTTTTAAATAATAAAGAGCTTTGCAAACATGATTGTTTTAATCGGAATATTTACTCCATTATTTACTTCTATAACTTTTGTTTTATATAAAATCAATCGTCGAAAGGATGCGAGGGGGCATTATCATAAGACGATTATTATATAAATTTAGTAGTACGTTCAGTTTAAGCTTATAAAAAAAGACGTTTACAGATTATAATTTCTTCATTATTCTCAAGCAATTTTATATAAGTTTTTATTACAATGGAATTTTTTATTCTTAACTATTAAATTTTTTTTTAAGCAATAGCTGATATTATTACAAAAATTATTGGAAGCACGGCAGATAAATATAATATAAATATTACTGTATAAAATTTGAATTGTAATACATATAAAACGAAAAAAAAAATACTCTTACAATTACTAATATTTATACATATATTAATATTTTCAGAGCCATACATTTTTATATTATAATTTTTTTCCTTTCATATATAACTGTATGAAAAGAAAAATTCAATTATAACTTATAAGAATCGAATAAACTCAGCTAAGTGTACTTATATTTACTCCTTGAGTGTTTAACATTGAATGGAAACTTTCCGTTTGAATGGGAGGGTTAATGTATGAGATGAAAGAATATATCATATTTGCAAATAAAACGATCAAAATCTTTTAAAATTCTTTCAAAAAATATATCACATATAATGCATAAAATATAGGTACTCTTTAAAAGTAAGTATAAAAAGATATAACATTTTAATTTACGGATGGTAACAATAATACGGCACTGGGAATAATAATTTATTTCGTGGTAATAAATAAAACGCTCGATAATCTAAAATAAGATAACTAAAAGTTTTCATCATTCGTTTTTCCGAATAAATTATGGAATAAATATTACAAAAAATGTTTTTTTATATTACTGAAGTTTTTAATTATTGTAACTTGAGTATGTATTCAGGTAGATTCTACTAGTTTCTCCCAAATAAGTGTAGCGATAGGGCTGTAAAATAAAACAAACAAAACCATAAGCTTTTTTGCTTCTTTTAACAAATCCGAAATTAAAAAATAAATTTTAAGTTTTCTGAGTTATACTCAGCTTCTTTTACACATCAAAGGACTACTCTTTTTTTTTTAACTTATCTTTATGTACCTTTAATAAAAAGTAAATATGTATAACTTAGTGAAATTTATTACTAAGTTTGGATTATCAATGATCAATTTATCGACGTCCAATTTCGGATTAGAAAAATTTCAGATTAAAAGATCATATTTACTATCAATCACTTGGTTAACTTGATATTTATCTTAGATATGACGTCGATTTCAAAAAAAATACGATATTTAGAGAAGAATTAGAATAAATATTTATCTTTTAACAAGTTTTAAGTTAAGATTACTTTCCCGGTATTTGATCGCGATAAATCTCAGTTTTCTGATTTCAACGGAAATGTACGTTTTGACCATCCCTGAATCCATTTTGACTAGTTTCGGCGTGGCGTCTGTACGTACGTATGTATTTCACGTAACTGAAAAATGATTAGTCTTAGGATTTTTAAATTTTGGGTTTAGGACTGTTGAAGCAGCTAATTATGCACCTCCTCTTTTGATTGCAATCGACTGTTTCCAAAGTGTCAAAAAAATCCCAAAATTAGAAAAAAATTTGTTTTACTTTTTCTTAACTACAGTAATAAGTTCTCATTGACAGCTTTTCGACGATATATCATAAGTGGTAATTATTTTCATTAGTTCCAGAGTTATAGACAAATAGATTTTTAATTCCAATATTGGCATCATTCTTTATCTTGTTTAGCCTCCGGAACTACTGTAAGGTATTAACTTCAGAGGATGAATGTGAATGAATGTGCCTTGTACAATCTCAGGTCGACCACTCCAGAGAAGTATGGTTAATTGAAACCCAACCACCAAAGAACACCGGTATCAACGATCTAGTATTCAAATCCGTATAAAAATTATACGGATTAATAAATTAATATTGGGATCTTATACGGTGAAATCGGTTCAAATCCGACTTCATCTCCTTTTTTTATTTTTATTTAAATGCATTGGTTTCTTAATAATTATTAACCTCTGATTGTAAAAAAAAATTACAATAAATAATGATTCAATAATACAAATTAAAAAAAATATATATATATATATATATATATACAGTATATATATATTTCAAAAAATATCAGAAGTTATTAATTAAAGTTATTTTATATTAATTAATTATTAATATAAAATTTGATAAACTTTTCTATTTAAAAAAAAAAATGTTTATATGTAATTTAATAGGCATAGAAGGAAGTTATATAGTGTCCAAATCAGATTTTTTAAATATAGCTTATGTATTACTTTTTATGTTTGCTTTTGCATTTATTTTTATCAATTTCTTTGTAATTATTACTGAATACTTGAAAATCCTCATCCATTTACAAATTTAAATATTCTGTAAACGGATCATGAATGCTTTCTATTTAAAATACATGTGTGTATATATATATGTAGAAACGAGTTTTAACAATAAAATTAATTAATATGGTGAACAATTCAGCTTTATTGCTGCATTAATAATAAAATTACAATTACAGGAGAAACAAATAAACATGGAATAATTATTATGTAACTAAACATTAATTTAAATGCGTAGTAAATAAGTTACCGTATACTAATTAAAGTTAATACAATCATCAATATTATTTGTGTTTTACAATCGCACCATGTTCTACGTAACACAGGAAGCATAGCTTTGAACATTTAAATAAGCGTTAATAATACCGACGCTACATTTCAGATACATCATTCATTTGAGATTACATATATGGAGAGATTCTTCACCCAACCAGATGTATTGATTTTAAGACGTGACAAGCATGCTGCCGGTTACAACGTTCAATATATCAATTACTCAGTATAATCTCATTTAATTCATGTGTAATATACTACAGGCTTTTGTATTAAGTACGATGAATTTAATTTATTTATCGGTAAAGATCGTTCAAAAACTTAATCAAACAAAACAAGATTAATTACATTAAAATCAACACAAAATATGAATATATTTTCATAGTTAATAAAGGATTATGAAAACTTACACAGTCTAGGGTTAAAGAAATTTTAAAGGAACAATCCTGGAGTCACTAGTTTGAATAACTTTTTACAGTGGAAATGTTGAAACTAACCTTGATAGAAATTAACCTCGACTAATACGAGTGAATATTGTCGAGTCATCATATGCCTTCAATGCATATTTTTATTCGATTTTATATTTCCCTTTTTATTAAATTTAATCTATTATATCAATTAATTTAAATCAAAGTGTTTACGTATACATTTAACTATATATTAACTCACAGTTATCATCATATTTGAACTTACCACAAAAATTAATTTGTGCCCACAATTTACGTCGCAGGAATTTGTAAAATAACTAGTCAGTCTCTATCAATAATAATTTTATTATATAAATAAACTAAGATTGTTATTTTTTAAAAATCTTATTTTTAGAATTCTACCGAGTAATTTTAACGGTTTTTCTCTTTTCTGAAACCTTTTTCTGAGAATATATAATTCTTAAAAGTGTTCTTTTTTTCGGAACATCAGAAAGCGTTTATCTAATTCTTTAGTCTTTGAAGACATTGAATTAAGATCTTTTTAATGGATTTTCCAATCCAGAAATCTAGAAAAGTTAATGTCAAAAATAAACTTAATAAAATTTGTGACAGTCTTTCTTAAAAAGTATTTTGAATTATTAAGGTTAACACTTTCCTTGTTCTATTAATAAATTTAAATACCCATCGTTAACTTTATGCATATCTCTTCTTATTTCAATCAATCCCCAAAATTTTATCCAAGATTCCAATTTCATCCAAACAATTACTAGTTTAGAAGTCTAGTTGTACAGTTTGTTTATACATTTAGAAGTACTTTAACTACCCAAAAATATTATTCCTGCTGTATAGATTAAGAAGTTTACTTTACGTCTTCTTTAACCATAATAAACATGTCTTTTCGGAATTACCTTATTAAAAATACTTTAAGTTTTCTACGTAAGGAAACCTTTTAACGTGCATTAATGATTCGTAAATAACTGAGTAATATAAATTGTGCATGTTAAGAAAAAAAACAAATTAAATTTAAAAATGATAAAAAAATTAAAAATAAAGTTATACAACAAAAAAATCTTTATGATAAAGAGAAATTGTATTTATTTCCCTGGATAATCAACCTACAAAAGTTCTAGCATTTTGCATTTTAATGAAAGAAATTACTAATTATTTCTTTAGAGCTCGTCGTATTTTTTGCGTTACTACTATTACTGATACAGTAATATATACATATTTTTTTTTTAGAAAGCGTCTGCATATCTTATAGGTATTATGCTACTGCATAGTTTCATATATTTCAAAACTTAAATGATTTTAACTTAAAATTTTCAATTTTTTTATTTTTGTATACTCCAAAAGGGATAAATCGCAGTAATTTTTGATTAATAATTTAATTTAAAAGGAACTCTTTTAAATTAAATTTTTAAACAAAAATTAAGCATTAAACATTTCATTATTTTTTAAAAAGAATAGAAAAAATAAAATTTATATTAAAATACGTTCTAAAAAAAAAATTGTGGAGATATCTAACTAACGTAAAGTTAGTTAATTTCTTTAAAGATTGGTTGGATAGCGAATTATAAAGGTTGCTTTTGATACACCAGCCTCAGTGAACGAAAGTAATAAAACTAGTATTTGCAAGTAAAATTGGTGACTCCCTTAAAATTCCAATAACCTTATATAGTAATAGTAAAACCAATAAATTGTACAACATTAAAATACGAGTATAAAAAGTATTTAATCGTTTTATAAAACACTCAATTAAAATCATTAAAGTTGAAAAATAAATGATAATACTTTAACCTTTACAACTTTTATACAGCGATAAATCATAAAAATACATGGGAAGAAAGAAATATTTCTTGTCAGAAAACTAAACATATCATATTTTATTTATTATTTTTAAAAAAAATCATTTTTCCTCACCGAATAAAAGTTTAACTATAAATAAGTATAAAAGTAAGTACGTAGATGAATATAAATCAAAAAGTTAAGGGAAAAAATATCGTTACAATTTGTTACAATCGATAAAAAATATTTTATTACTCTACAATCTATATTAAGGAAATAAATTGAAAAGAACCTGGAATCAATTTAAAGATCTAATTCTAATGAATAAACAAAAATATTTTTGGTGTAAAGAATAAACAATAAGAATTGTAAGTGGCGCGAAAGAAAATAAATCACGGTAGGATTAGCAATGTCGAGATCATAGGAGCTGAAAAGAATCGCGAAAAAAGAACGATTGGAGGAATATATGTTTAACCAATCGCGCATAAGTTTTATTCAGCAATATCGGCATGACAAAATACAAAACAGCAAGAAATAACAAAAAATATGTATGTACAGAGAAAAGTCAGAAGAAATTTTATTTCATTACTTACTGGGAACAAATTGTCGTACAAAGTACAGAGTATTTTGCCGGAAGGGTGGAGGAAATACAGAAAAGTAAATGGATAACATTAAGGTAGAAACAACAGACAGAAAAAGAAATAGGATTGAAGAAAATCACTTAAAAATATGAGAAAAAGACACGGTTCATTGTAAATATCGAATCACTTAGTTTTTACGTATGCAACCGTACGCTCTATTTATTTCTTGCAGCAGTAAATGAAATCGTTCAGCAGATGCAGGATAAATTTAACCTGTTATAATAATGATCTTTATGTACGTCAACAAGTTACTTTTTCTGTTATTTTAGTCATTTAACTGACGACTTAATCAGTTGTTTTAACTTTAATAACTTTAATTTTAACTTTTAGATTAACGACTTAATCAGTCATTTTAACTTAGGCCTCAGTCGTTTTATTTGAGAAATAACTGCTGGTTCAACACAGTTTTAAGGGAAATTTTTACTTTTCAAACCAAATTTAGGCATTTTAGATAAAAAAAATACTAAATACTATCTATTTTAGATAAAATAAATAAATAATTTAGTTGTAATCATTCTTCTCGATAGAATTGCATTATTATAAGTATAAATATTGATTTATATTTGACAGTGATAAATATATAAGTTTTGTAATATCCTTTAAAACTGGTGAAAAATTCTAACACATTCCAAAGCAAAATTATTAAAAAATTACGTACCTTATTAAATTAACAATTAAGCTACACCATAGATAAAGGGCCACCATAGATAAAGTTTATAATCTTAATATTTTATGACACAATTAATTATTTTATGTTATTAATGCTATATATATATTTTTGTCTTCAGTCATTTCACTGGTTTGATGCAGCTCTCCAAGATTCCCTATCTAGTGCCAGTCGTTTCATTTCGGT
>JAAAKQ030495341.1:8439-20951 GCA_010016005.3 Zanna intricata | reverse complement strand
CCGTATAAAACCAAAAAAAAATAACAATAATAATAATACATTCATGCTGTAAAAGAATGCATAATTCTTATACTTCTGCGCAAAAGACTGTCTTTTCGATATTTTATTCGTATTTTTTTTAATAATTATTTTGTATTCTTTTTCGCAAGAAATATAAATTAATATACATAAATTTAATGAGATAACTGAAAGAGGTATATTTTTTTTTTTATGTAATACTTGTTTTAAAATATATTTTCTATTTATAAAAAAATTAAAACATTTGTTTTACCGTAATTTAATAAAATAATTAAAAATAGTAAGTAGATCATACACACAAGCATTAAGTTTAAAATCACTTGCCACTGTGACTCACCTCATAAGCGCGTAAGAACACCAATTTTTACCAAAAAACCAATACAAAGTCAATATAATCTAAAATTTAGGTTATTCTGTCTATTGTCGACCTTGAATTCAGCGTAGCAGAAGAAAAAACTCAACCAATGTTCATCAAATTCTCATATGCCCAACTTCAAATACGCTATAACAGCATATCTAAATTTTAATGAAAATGATAAAAACGTTTAGGAGATTTTCGAGCCTAACCTTTTATACATAATCCCTATATATATATATATATAAGTAAATTACGTTTTATGTGAATGGTATTTTCCGAAAATTGCACGGTTAACTCCACCGTGCAACCAATATATTCTTCATAATTTCTCTTTTATTCTTCCTTTTAAAAATTCTATAATTTTATTCAGTATTAAATATAAATTATTTAATTTATATCATTAAATTCATCATAACGCGGTAGAAAATATATTGCTGTATGTAAGATGAAGTACAGGTAACTAACAGAAGATACTGAAACTAATTGCTACTTTCAAGAATAATAAGTTTCTCCCAACACGCTTAATATTGAAAGTGAGGAGTTGATTTAGTTAACTGCTGTATAATAAAAAAATAATTATTATCCACAAAAATATCCTTAGTAATATTACCTTTATTGAGTCATTATAAAATGAGTCTTGATTTAGTCTGTCTTTTTTCTAATACAATGAATAAAACTCTTCTAGTAGTAGAAAATCCCTTTTATAAATGGACGCTTTTTCTGCTACGTGTTACCTTCTCTTTAGTTATATAGAATTTATTTGTTGTTTACTTTAAAATAATATAAACTTATGAAAATCACGATTAAATATACAGTGACTTAACCGTAACATATTTTAGAAATCCATACTCAAATAGGTTAATACTAGTTTAAACGATATTTTCTCTGGGGGATTAGGAAAGTTCTAAACTTTGAAAACTTACGCACTTGCCGTAAATCAGTACAATATGCATAATTTACTTGGCTAATTAATTCAAGTAAAATCTATGTCAGCTGTTCTTAGAAGAATTTATTTTATTAAAAGACAAGTATTAAGTTATTTAATAAAATTAATAAATTAAGTTCGCTTTCAATTTTCTTCAAGAAAAATCTAATAATGGATTTTATCAAACAAATTTTTATTACTTTAAAAATCTTGATCGATCTAAAAAAATTAGTTGCAACGTTTTCCTTGAACTATACAAATTCAAATGTTAATGATTCTGGACAGTTTATATGAAGCAACAACGATTATTTGCTTATATACCAATATTACATAAGTAAATAATCACTGCTATTCGAACAACAGTAAAATATTCTTTAAAAAATTAAATAATCTACTTTTTTTTTTTTACCTATATGAGATTTAGATAAATTTTGGAAAATTTGTACATTTGCCAGTATTTTTAGCGTAAAACATAGTAAAAAGTTAAATTTATTTTCTGGAGATCTTTTAGTCTGGAACATCCTTGAAGATTAAAGTTAACAAATTACATTTTTTTCGTTCTTATTCGCTGTCAACGTCATCGTATGAGTTTATAATTAAATCCTCAAGTCTTTTATTGTTAATAAAATCAATAGTTAAAAATTGTTCCCTAAAATTAATTTTCAGAGACAGCTATAAACAAAACTTACCATATGAAAATTTAAGAACAGTTACACATCAATCACACGAATAACGTGTACATTTTCGTAGTAGTTAAAAGTTAAAAAAATAAATAAAATATTCAATAGATAAAACAGTCATCAGACATATAAGTGCAAATAGACATGAATATTATGAATTACATAGATTTTAAAAAATTATTTTCAGATTTTTTGTAACATTTACATTAGAACATTAGTACATTAGACTAGTATAATTAAGTGACTAACTATTTGCATACTTAAGTAAAGAACGGCAATTAATCAAAAGCAACTAAGAAAATAGCTGATAATACTAGGAGTTACTAGGGGTTAATACTTCATTCAGGGGTCAGTTTATAGTAGAATCCTTACCTTATTTTCTACTAAAAGACAGCTAAATTTTCTGAAGGAAGTTATAATTTTAATTTTCTAAATTTGCGGTTGAAAAAAATTTTTTAATTTCTAATTTAACAAAATTTAAGGATTACTCTAATTTAATCTTTGAATTTATTTACTGAATGTAAGGTTTATAATAACTTTAAATTTACGCTACAGAAATGTAGGTCTATAATGAAACAGACCAATAATTTAAACTATGGTGCTTACAAAATTAAAAAATATAATATATACCAGCCAACAAGTAGAGTAGACAAATAGAACTTGACCGAAAAATATCCCAATTAAAGTGAGTTTAACTCATATAATCATTCAAAAAACAAGGTGAAATTATGATTCAATCCACTTTTTTGAAATCAAATCAATTATCTTTTTATTATATCGCCCGGAAATGAGTAATTATAAAATAATTTTAGGTTCTTTGTATTAGTGGTCTAAATAAGTTTACATGATTTTGATGTATAAACAGGTAATAATGTATCCTTAAAAATGATTATGTGGACTTATCAAAAGTGGGTTACCTGGATTACTGAAATAAACATTATTTTTCATTATTATAATTTTTTTTTCTTACCTTTTTATGGGATATTTTGATATGAAATATTTTGTATAAAAGTAATATTTGTAATTAATTAAATTTACTTTTAAATAAAATTTATTTTAATACATCATACTATATTTATTGTTATTTGAACACGAATTAAAAATTGATTTTATTATACCAAAGAAAAGGTCGATAGGTAGGTGGAATATATTGAATAGTTATATGGAGAAAATGAATTGAAAACTGGTGTTATAAGTAAGAAGAGGAACTCAAAGTGGATGAAAAGGGAGACACAATACTGAGATAAGAATTTAATAAAAAATTAAAAGATTTGGATGGAAGAAAGGCTCCTGCGATAGAACGGATACCTGCAGAATTAATGCCCAATGCATGTGAGGAAACGACAGGTACATTATACAAACTAGTGCGTAATATTTACAAAAAAGGGTTAAGTTCTGTCACACTTCAAAGGAATGTTATATTCATGATTCCAAAGAAAACAGGAGCAGATCAATAAAAATAATAGAGAAAATTTAATTTAACTACTCATGCATCAAAACTCTTAACTAGAATTCTGTACAGAAGAATTGAGAGAAGAGAGGAAGAAGTGTTAGGAGAAAACCAATTTGGTTTCAGGAAAAGTATAGGAACAAGGAAAACAGTTTTATCACTCAGATTAATACTAGAAGGATGATTAAAAAAAAAACAAACCAACATACATGGCAAAATTTCAGAATTGTAAAAAATCTAGGTTTTAAGTATAGAGGTAGAAGAAAAATTGCTTACATTTACAGGTACCAAACTGTAACTCAACTGAACATAAGAAAGAAGCGCTAATAATAAAAGAAGTCCGACAAGGACGTTTCCTTTCCTTCTTATTATTAATCTTTACATAGAACTAGCAGTTAATGATTTGAAGAACAATTTAAATCCGAATTAATAGTGCAAGGTGAAAAGATAACGATGCTGCGATTTGCTGATGATATAGTAATTCCAGCTGAGAGTAAAACATATTAGAAGAAACACATTAATACATTTAGAAGCAACATTGAATGGCATGGAAGTCCTACGCAAGAGCTACCGTATGAAAATAAACAAGAAAAAACCAAAGTAATGAAATCTATTAGAAATATTGTAGATGGACTGCTGAACATAAAAATAGGAAGATAAAATATAATAGAGGAAAAGATTTTATTGCATTTGGAGATTTTATTGCATTTTATTATATTCTGTTAAATTAATATACACGAATATTGATAGAAGTTAAACAGCATTATTTTTAAAGAATTTTCAATGGCTGGAGTTTTCAGAATTAATTCGAAATAATTCTTAATGAAATAAGTAATTTAGAATCAGTAAAATACGATTGCACCATATTGGACAATATGGCTATATCTCCAGTAGGTCTTAATCAGTAGCAAAATAATTTACGAATAAAGAATATTAGTTTACTTCATAGCATGATGATCAATAAATAATTATCAGATAAATAAATAATCGGCTCATTATTTCCGATCTCTATGGCGGACTGGTACCGTCTCGACCTTTCATCCTTTTTTATCCAGAGGAACCGAGTTGGAATACCGATCAGATATGGCATTTTTCATACACTACGAAATTTCTATTTCATATTCCCATGCACAACAACCTTCGAGCTTATGTCGTAAATTAATAATAAAAAAATGTTTTTGATAGTTATTACGATTAGAGAATAAAAAAAAAAAAAAAAAAAAGTTTGACCAGGACACCTTTTAAAACATATTTCAATGGTGAAAAAATCGTTTTTAACTGCACACCGATGGAAAAATGCCCAACAAATTATACTTCTGAGTGATTATTGGTAAAGAAAATACTGTTTATCGTCTATATTATATGAAATCATTTTTTTATATATATAGTCACATCAACAATGACAGTCATTAGCGACTTATCATTATCATGGAACTGCACAGGTAAACGTGTATTATTGAACAAACTCCGGCCGCCCATTCCTGAAACGTTGTGTTAATTGGAACCCAATCATCAAAGAACCCCGGTAACTACCATCTAGTATTCAAATCCCAATAAAAGCTATTATCTTTACTAGGATTTGAATCTGAGAACACGCAACATCGAAATCAGTTGATTTACGACTACAAGTTTACCACTAGACCAACCCGGTCGATTAATGGTGTAATTAACTATTTAAAAATAAATAAAAACTGTTGAAAAAAGTATTATTAATAAATTTTTAATTATCTTTTCTTGTTATTGTGTTTTTTTATAATTGCAAAACATAATAAATATTCAGTTTTCATTTTATTTTACTTAAGAGTATATATGTCTTAATTCGTCACAAAAGATTTTGTAAATAATTTATTTGCAGATATATTAACACGTTTTATTATATTATTCACAATCGTACAAAACCGCAATCAATAATTATTTTTTTTAATATTAAAAAGTTAACGAAATGAAAAAACAAAAGGGTTACATACGTCTAAAATTAGTATAACTCATACACAATACATATAATATATGTAAAATTGTAGAATCTTGCTGTACTAATGAGACTGTATCATCTGATGTACAGCAAGGTTGATTAATAAAAGGCAAAACTTCCGTGGTTTTTTCTCTTTCAATAGTTAAGTTATTTTTGAGAAAACTTTTAATACATTAAAATTTTTCCAGATTTTTTCTTTAAATTTAAATATGATAGTAACTGTGCCTGAACCAATTCATTTTACTCCTAAGGAAAATATAAATTCTTTTTTTAAACTCTCCAATATTTTTTTAAAGGTTACATTTTTTAAAACATGGCTGAATGTTTATCTTAACAAATAAAGCAAGAAAAAACAAAACACAAAAGAATAAAAATAACCAAAAAAAAATTTGCTGACTGTAAAACATTACATACTTAAATTCTAAATTTAAAGCCCTTAATTCTGTAAAATCAGTAAATAAATTACAAGATGAATATCATATTTTTGGACTTTTGAAATTAAATACCTTTTTTTTTTTTATATCTCGTTACCTGATAAATTTACTTAATTAAGAATTGCTTCTTTTTTTTTTTTTTACTAACTTTTTAAAAATTAATCTTGAAAAGTGGAATAAAAAAAAAAAATTTTTTTATATGTTATAATATAAAAATTATATTATAATCAATAAAAATATTATAAGCTGTTCCGTAGGTGCTGTTATTAGCAGTTTTCAACATTTTGACTGACAGCAATAATTATTTTAATATTAAAAAATAAATAAATAGATTAAAGTAATAAGAATATTTAGTTTCAAATATAAAGGCAATTACCGTTATACTAATTGAAAATTAGCATAAAAAAAACTATTTTAAAACTGTTACATATCTTGCCCATATTTTTGACGGCTTTCATAATATGCCGTTGATCTGCTTGGGCCAACACCAGAACAGTTCGGTAGTACAAGTGGCTCTGTGCCTGGACCAGCTGCCAATCAATAACTAAACACTACTGCTTCACCCCTAACTCACACGCTGTACTTTTTTCATCTAATGTCATTTTTCATCATAATTTTAATAAAAAAAATGCTCATGTAAATCAATCACACAAGCGCATTTTTGAAAACATGCACATGTATGCTTACTTACAGAATTGAGTTACACACACACACACGCGCGCGAGTATTTATATATATATATATATGTGCGTGTGTCTGTGTGTGTGCGCGCGTGTAAGAGCCGAGAAAAATCTTACTTTACTAGTTAAATTGTAATATTAAACATTTAATAAAATAGGAGTATATAAACGTATATTTTATTGGTAAAAAATGTTATAAAAATTTAAATATAATTTATATATAAAAGTAATGTAATAATTTTTAGTTAAATTATCATTATTTAACACAGTATGCAATTTTAATTAATGATGCATATTTTATTAAAAAATATATGGGATGATTTCTTTATATATAACCTTGAATACAGTTGTTTTTAGGTATAAAAAAATAATCGTTCAGAAGCTATCAATCAGGGCTTATTACTGTAGTTAAAGAAAGGCCAAAACTCAAATTTTTGAGGACTTTTTGGTTCAGTCGATTACAATCAAAAGAGGAGGTGTACAACTAGATATTACAGCAGGCATAAATCCAAAATTACAATATCCTATACCTAATGGTTTTTGAGTTCTGCGAGATACATATGTACAGACGACATACCGAAACTAGTCAAAATGGATTTAGGGATGGTCAAAATGGATATTTCTGTTGAAATCTGAAAACCGAAGTTTTTTGCGATAACAAATACTTCCTTTACTTCGAACCAGAAAGTTGTTAAATCTAAAGGAAAATCATAAATATGGTTTTTAGAGAAAATGTAAAAAAAAAGTAACCACTTAAAATAGATATCTGTAAAAGTACGATTAAATAAATATTAATATAATTAAATATAAATATATTAATAATCATTATTACATTTTTATAAGAAATATTATAAACGTGAAATTATTACGAAAGCTAAAAATTTGAACACATTTCTTTTATCTGTGATAAGTTTGAAATAAATCAAACGGAAATAGGTTTCTATAAAATACAGCCATAAAGTGTAATCGCTCTTATGAAGGTGTTGTGTGTACTGATTTTTTAATGTGGATGAAAAAATAAGATGGAGTCACAAGTCCATCCTTGGTTGTAACTCTGGAGTTACAACCAAACCTCTCAAACGTATGTATGTGTATGTTACCTACCATAACGAAAAGGTGATACTCGACCTAACATGTGAATCAACGTACTTCTGAAATAGTCATCCGTTCTCAAACAAGCAGACATTTTTTATACGAGACTTGTTGAGAAGAGAGAGATGGGAATAGTTTCTCCCTTGTCTTTTCGATTAAACTAATCATTTTGTTGCACATCTGCATACCAATTTCAACAAAATGCAAAGGGTATTCAAGTCTAAAAGTAACACTCTGTTAACGATAGTGAGATAAGTGAATGTCAATAAATTTAGATTATACAATTCTGAATAGTGCCTCTTTATCTTAGGTGTTTTATATGCTTCGATGTCTTAATAAAGAGAGAAGGTATGATAGAAAATAAGAATAGTTATAATTTAGGTAAGGTCAAAATTTATAAAGCACTGTTGACGTTGAGATTGGGGATGGGTTGCTGCACTGGCTTTTCGCGACGTACGACGTCTACTAAGTACAAGTAAGATACTAGGTATTAGAACTAAGATACTGGAATTAAGAAAGTAAGAAACTAAGAACTGAGGGAAAATTAACATACATCTATGTGTTTATCTATGTATAAACGTGATCGAGGCGTAATATTCCTCTTTTATTGACAAATAATATATTATACGTTTGAAAATTACGTAATTTTATGAGAAATCTGTTGAATTAGTTCAAATCTGTACGGAAAAGAGATAATTTTTTATGTTCACAGATTCAAAATGCAAATTAAAAAAAAAAAGAAAAACATTAAAATGATTCTTTACATCTCAAAGTATTATTGACATTAAATGTAATCCCGTTAAAGTCAAGAAGTTTGATATATTTATATAATTTTTTTTTGTATCTCAAATTATATTTACAATCGGTTTTGTAGAAGAGAACCCGCAAGTAAATTGTATGCCTACAATCAAAATATAAAGGAGTTTTCCTTGAAACACCTTAATTAAATAAATTCTAGACATCAAGAGAAATCAAAAGCAGCATAAGCATTGATAAAGTCCAGCAGTAATGAACTTGAAAGCATAACAAAATGTCCAGTACTACGAATTAAATTACAGCTTAACAGAAATATAAAATAATAGAACTTGTTTTAAGAGAGATCATAATTGTTGTAAAACAAACAACATATAAAACAAATAAAAAACAACATAAACACTTTGATGACGAGCAACTTAAGAAGAAAGGCTTCACTATCACTATCAGTATCAGGTTCCGAACTACCCCCTCGTGTGCAACCCTGTCAAATCTCAAACGTCGTCGGAAGTACCTCTACCGAGGACACTCTTGAATATGCCCCCGGACCAAGGCATACTCAGCAATTGGGTTGCCTCCCTGGTCATAGATGTCACCACGATTAGACCCGGGCGTACATTATCTTTATATGCCCTTCCCCGTTTTTTTTTAATATATATTTACACTACTTACACCAGAATCGTTCACTCTTCCTGTCTGGCAGTGACGTATGTCATTGCCAGGCTGCATCGTGAAGACCCACCAACATCACTCCTCCCGGCTTTCAGCAACATCAAAGAAGCACATTTTACAATAAACACTACAAGCTAAAACTAGAATTAAGCAAGTACCAATACAACAAATAATTTCACAAACTCTACGATCATATTGTTTGGTGTCAGCCATAACAACCCGTGCAGTCGGCACCTGCCGGCCCATCATCTGCTACACTCATAAAAGGTGTGCATCGGGGTATCCACTTTACCACAATAAATGCAGTTCGGGGAGTCCCATTTCCTGAGCTTGTAGAGGTAGTATCCATACACTCGTGTCCCGAAAAAACTGAGTGAGGTGGTGCGTTAAATCACCATGCCTACGCCGGAGCTACGGTGTCAGCAGGGTCACCAACCGCCTCGTCCACCCATCCTTTGCCGGGGCAACCCACTTCTCCTGCAAATCTGTTTCCAGCAACAACCATGCATCACTCTATGTCAGACCATCCCGCATCCTGCATCCTTTGAAAATCGTTGACTGTGGATTTTCTCTTGATGAAGCCAAAATGCGTCGAGGATATTTCCCTCAACACGTTGACCTCGTTCCAGATTCTTTCTGCTATCATCCGTTCATTCTGGGACAGACTGGTCTGAATTTCCTTGCCACTTGCCCTTCATCACCAGGCTTAGGGATGAGGACCAGCCTGGCCTCCCTCCAGCTGCGTGGGAAGATCCGCACCACGATAGCCTTCTTAAAAGTGTCCCGGTGCATCCATTGGATTCGCGAGTATTAATCTGCTAATGAATTATGGTTCTCAAAGAAAACGAAACCTCGCAGGTCAATTGAAGAAAAGCTGACAATTTCTATAAAAACGCGATTCGTAAAAAAATTACAGGAATTTTCTTTCCAAACGAACTGCCTAAAATAGAAAAAGTCGTAACACTTTAGTGTGTTGTAAAAGAGTTGTAAAATACGATAACGATCTACCAGATTTCCTTAGAATATCGTTTTATAAATCTTTGAAACTATGAATTTTAATAACAAAAATGGGGCCGAGAAAGTACTTTATTCACACGGATGGGATCAATATATAACGAAAAAATTATTACCTCGCTAAATAAAAAACTTAAGTCACGAAGCTCGAAAAATATTATATGGACGAAACATAGATCAACTAAGGCCACAAGAAAGGTTTCCTTTGGAAAGATAAAGCTGTGAATTTGTCAAAAGAAGCCTTTCTGTGTGGCGTGTCAACCGGTAATAACGACCCACTGAATAAAGGTAGGCGTTTCATAATTACGCAGATCGCTGAGTGATAATCTCGCTATCACTGAGACCAATGGTGGTCTCTGGATTTTTGAAGCTAAATCTACAGGGGACTATCATAACGAAATGAACGGCTTGGGAAATGGTTTAGCAATGTGATATCTCTTCTGAAAGACAATTCGATTATTATCTTAGACAACGCACCTTATCACTCTGTAAAAAATAAAAATTTCCAGTCGTGTCTTGGGAAAAAATTATATCAACATATAGCATAGTTCAAAGGAGTTAGTTTTGAAGAGGATGAACTTAAGGTCCAATGATAGCAAAGGGTTTCAGGTATTAAAAGTAATTTTAATGTGTATAAAGCTGATGAATTATCAAGATCCAGTGGTAATAATCTTATCAAGATCCAGTATCCAGTGGTGCTTCAATTGTCTCCCTATATTGGTGAATTCAATCAAATTGAGTTAATTTGTGGACAAATCAAAAGTTACGTAGCGTCAGAAAATACCTTCTAAAATATCTGATACTAAAAATTTATGCTTAAAAGCAATCGATAAAACGGGGCCACAGGAATGGACAAACTATATAAAACATGTAACGAATACTATTTAAACAAATTGGTGGAAATTGGATAATATAATAGAAAACAAAATTGAGCTTCTCATTGTCTTAATCGTGACAGCACTAGAGATTTTTCGCAATCTGATGAATTTATTATTATTAAAATTTTATCTAAAATATTAGTGAACTTTTACTGCTACTTGAAAACTAACAATTTCTTTACTCAAGGAAAATACGAACGGAAAAAATCAATTAAACTACGTAACAATAAACAATCTTGATGATAGATATCATCATCAAGACATCTAATAATCAGGGTTATCAGATCTGCTGAGCAAGGTAAGAAATATTTATCGATCATTTAACATATGTATAATTTCTGTAAATATGATAGCGCGTGGTTACAAATTATTCACGTGACATTTTATCTTATATGCATCAGGATTAATAGGAGATCCTTGTTAATCGGCCGCCTGAACACTCGTATGCGCAGTTTCTTTACTTCAACTCTATAAGCTAACTGAATAGTACAGTTGTTTCCATTTTACCTTAATGTGAACCTTTCATGTCAGACAAAAATCCAGAAGAATACCTAAATACCGTACAGTTTTCATCTCGCGGGATGTAATCTCCATTTAAATGGATTCCCGGACAGTCATCTCTTTTCAACTTGAATGTCATGTTCTAACGAATTACATCTAACTTACATATGTTCTATTAACAATTCTAAACCCATTTAGAAAAATAAAAAGATTTTGTTTCAATTCTTGGTAATGAGTACTTTTCTACTTGTGAAATGTTTTCTATGATTATAATAATAAATAACTTTATCTGAACAAAACAGTTAAATCTGGACCTCCATTTAATTACAACCTTTTCTACTACAAATAAAGTTCTCGCGTTAAGCTAACCATTACGGTACAGATAAATATCTAGGGAATTTTAAAATAAATTTTTCAAATAGTGTAGAAAGATAAAACAAATTAAAATTTATTATTATGAAAATATTATACGATGTATACTGAACTATTATACGATTTTCACTTCAATATTATGCAGCCTTTTTTCCACTTGAAAAATTTTATCATCCTCGTAAGTATTCATTTTAGTTTGATAGATGAAAATATTTGAGAATCTTATTTTTTAGCTCCAATACTCTTTACAAAAGTGTTTCTTCTGTTTTCAAACGTGTGTTATTTAGATATTACGATATTTAAAATACGAAAATCAAATAAAAAATAATTTTAGACAGAATACTAAACTTGTTTTGCGTGACAAATTAATATTAGTTTAATTCTGTAAAAAAAAAGCAATATTAAAATATTATCTTGCTTTTTAAATTTTTGGAATATTTTCATCTAAAATAAAAAAAAAAAAAATTTAACTGATTGGAATCACTTCACACAAAATTAGATAAAATAGAACAATAATTAGTAAAAAAAAATTATTTTTTGAAATTTAAAAAAATTTAAGTTAAATACTTGTTAATATGTTACATTTTACAAGACTAAAAATTTAGTTAAGCAGAGAACAAAAAAGACATTTTTAATTACCAATTGAAATAATACTAATAGTATTTACCGTTTTTACTTTTTATTTATTTCATTTTGTTTTACTCTTTTTACTT